>SNQJ01S0091682.1:0-16680 GCA_010110895.2 Picea sitchensis | reverse complement strand
TGAACTCCTAACATAGATCGAAGTTTGGAAAACTTCGCTTCTGTAAGAGACTTTGTGAAAATGTATGCAACTTGATCTTCTGTAGGGAAAAAGAGCACTTCAATAACTTGATCATGAATGAGCTTTCTGATGAAGTGCATGTGGAGCTCGATGTGTTTGCTACGCTGATGTTGAACTGGGTCTTTGGTGAGCTTGATGGCACTCTGATTGTCACACCAAGGGATGGTCGGATGTTGGTGCTGGAATCCAAACTCTGAAAGGATCCATCGAAGCCACAGGGCTTCCTGACTTGCATTTACCGTTGCTTGGTACTTTGCTTTTGCTGAAGAAAGTGAAATAGCATGTTGTTTCTTATAGGCCCAAGTGACAGGTCCTGAACCAAGGCTGAAAACATAACCTGCAGTAGACTTCCGATCATCAGGGTCTCTGACCCAATCTGAATCAGTGAAACCAACCAATAAAGGATTTCCCCCTAAATTGTAATGTATCCCAAACTGAAATATACCACGAACATAGTGAAGTATCCTTTTAGCTTCTTTCCAATGGCTTTCATGGGGTGTTTGCATATATCGGGAAACAAGACCAACAATAAAGGAAATATCAGGATAGGTATGAGTCAAGTATAAGAGGCTACCAACTAAATGACGGTACAGAGTGGCATCAACTTCAAGAGAAGTACAGGTGGAAGAAAGCTTGACTCCAAATTGGAAGGGAGAAGGGGTTGGTTTACAATTGTCCATGTGAAAGCGACGAAGAAGGTCACAAGCATACTTAGACTGGGAAAGAAAAATTCCTTCATTGGTTTGCAAAACTTGGAGGCCAAGGAAATAGTGCAAAAAGCCCAAGTCTGTCATTTCAAATTTCTTCTTAAGGCTAGTTTTCACATGGTTTAAATTTTTTGAGTCACTACCAGTAAGGATAAGGTCATCAACATAAAGGACAAGGATTGTGATATGGCTTCCTACTTTCTTGGTATATACATTAGGATCATAATGACATCTAGATAATCCAGTGGAAATAAGAAAGCCATCCATTTTGGCATACCAAGTTTGGGAAGCTTGCTTGAGACCATAAAGAGATTTCTTGAGGTGACAAACAAGGCTAGAGTCATTCTGGACATAGCCAGAAGGTTGTTCCATGTAGATTTCTTCTCGCAAATCTCCGTGCAAGAAGGAGGATTTAACATCCATCTGATGGACCTCCTATTTATGTGAGGCAGCAAGGGAAAGAACAAGGCGGATGGAATTCATTTTTTCTACATGGGCAAAGGTTTCATTATAGTCAATTCCTTGAACTTGGGAAAATCCTTTGGCAACTAACCGAGCCTTGTGTCTTTCAACACTTCCATCTGATGCATACTTAGTTCTATAGACCCATTTTCATCTAACAAGTTTTCTTCCTTTTGGAAGAGGTACAAGATCCCAAGTATCGTTTTCCATTAAATAACAATACTCTTCATTCATTGCTGTATCCCAATCTGGATGACCTGAAGCTTCTGCAAATGTCTCTGGATCATGAGTTTCTAAAACTTGATCCAAAATAGAAGAGGCTCGTTGGAACTGTGAATGTGTCCGACGCTGATCTGAAGGATCACCGACAAGATCACCAACCACTTCTCGTGTTGAACAGACCCATATAGGAAGTGGTGTAGTTGGTGTTGGTTCAAGTTCAAAGGACTCATCTGGAGGAGGGTGAGTAGGTGGAGGTGGATTTTCATCCTCACTTTCATCATCTGAAGAAGAAACCAGATCATAAGAAGGCACAAACGTCGAAGATGGCTCATAGGCCGAAGAAGGCACAATTGATGAATTAGGCTCACATGCCAAGAGATTTTCATCAAATTTAACATCTCTTCTAATAATAATTTCATTACAATGTGATTGAAGAAGTCTGTAACCTTTGACATCTTCAGAATAACCAACAAATATACACTTCTCACTTATAGGCTGCAATGCTTTCCTTTTCTCATCAGGAATGTGAGCCCATGCTATACTTCCAAATACACGGAAGTGACTTACATCTGGTTTAATTTTAGTCCAAGATTCTTTCGGTGTTATATTTTTAAGAGCCTTTGTGGGAGTGCGATTTACTATGTAATTTGCACATTTGATGGCTTCCGCCCAATGCTTTAGACTTAATCCCTTAGATTGGATCATACAATTAGCCATTTCTTTTAATGTGCGGTTCTTTCTCTCAGCAACACCCTTTTTTTGTGGTGTATATGGAACAATGTGCTTCATTTGGATTCCCTTTGTAGTGCAATAGCTTGTAAAATTATTGTTCACATATTCGCCTCCATTATCTGTTCTTAACCTTTGAATTTGATGTCCAGATTGCTTTTCTACAAGGGCCTTATAGGCCAAAAACTTGTCAAAAACCTCACTCTTGAGTTTTAAGAAGTAAACACAAGTACGTCTGGAAAAGTCATCAATGAAAGTTAAGAAATACTTGCACCTAGAAAAATAAGGAGAAGAAAGTGGACCACACAAATCAGTGTGAACAAGCTGCAAAGGACCCGAGGCGTGCCGAGAGGCACGTTTGTCAAAACTGTCCCGATGATGTTTGCTGAGAACACAACTGACACAAACACCATCTCTGCATGAAACAAGAGGAAGACCAGTCAGCATCTGTTGATTACATAGTTGCTGCAATGAAAAATAATTTAGATGACCAAAACACTCATGCCAAAGTTTGCTCAAGTCATCGCTATGAGCAAAAAAAAATGATGAAAAATCTGATGAACCAAAGTTGTCAAACTTGTACAACCTGGTAATATCATCAACAATTTCAGTTGCAAGAACATGCTTAGGATCTTTTAGATCCTTGATTACAACTTGGTGAGTTGAAAACTCAACGGTTTTACCTTCACCTGAATGAGTGATTTGATATACTGATAGAAGGTTACAAGAAAGACTTGGAACACATAATACATCATTGAAATGACCATTATCTACTTGAACTGTTCCAAATCCTATAACACTAAGAGATCTATCATCACCAACAAATATTTTCTTGGTGTTACATTCATTTAGAGTATAAAATATGGCTTTATCCTTAGCCATATGATAAGATGCTCCTGAATCAATAAGCCACTCATTAGAAGAAGAAGTAGTAGAAGTAGAATTTGCATTGAAGGAGAAACTAGAAGCAGAAAGTGCATGTCCGTGAGAAGAAGAAATAGAATCAATACTGATGTTGTGCTTCTTCATCGCTTCTTCTAAAGCTGCCATCTTCTTGAAACATTTGGACTCATCATGACCATCTTTATCACAAAAGTTGGAATGTCTGTTAGTGTTCTTACTTTTATATTTTTCTCCTTTGTCACCAGTACGAGTTGAAGATGTTTGAGTAGGTTTGGGACCCTTATGTTGTTTGTTGTTGTAGCGAGGATGTTGCTTATTGGGATACTTGGTTTTATCTTTCTGTTGGGAAACTAAGGCTTTGTTGGAGGGACCTACAGTGTTGATCACTCCAAATTGTACAAGCTTATCTTCCTCTCGAATCAAAGAAGCATAAAAGGACTCAAGAGTGGGTTTTTCATAAGCTTCTTCCCCTAGAGCCTCTCTCATGGCATAAAAGGTAGATACAAACACATAATATGCACTACCTAACTTAGAAAGAATAAGATAGATGCAATTCTCTTCCTCCATCTTTATCTTACATTCTTCACATAAAATTTTGAGTGTTTTAAACTTAGATAAATAGTCTCCAAGGAAAGAAAAATCACTTGGACTCAAGGTCAGTATTTTATTTTCTAACTGTTGTGCTCGAATAATATTGAGTTTACCAAACACAGATTCAAATCTTTTCCCAAGCTTCTTTGGGGTCATCAATGTCTTGAATGTGGTACCTTAAATAAGGAGAGATGGAAATTCTGATTAGTCCACGTGCTTCGTCATTCCTATTATCCCACTTGGCTTTCTTATCAACATCAGTGGGTGCTTTTTCCTTTCCCAAGGTAATCCGATACAAGCCTTTACTTCTTAATAAATCTTCCATATGAGATTTCCATGAGAAGTAGTTGTTGTTGGTAAGCAAGACAATACTTGTAGAAGCCATATTAAATATGTATATAATGTGGATTTAAAAACTGAAACTAATGATCTGGATGGAAAGAGCTCGAAAATTCATGCGGTTTTAAAAAAACGGCACTGAAAACAGACTTCCGATGTGAGATTTATGCCCTTTTAAAAAAAAGGCATAAACGGTAACCACGTGATAGTGTAAGTTGCTTTATGAAGTGACCCACTTTTATAAAGAGACGTGGGGATCACTTTTACAATGAAGTTACCTTATAACAAAAAGGATGCATGCAAAATAACTCTAAAATAAAATATTAAAGCTACTTATAATGATTCACTTTTATACTTGAAGTGAAATACACTTTACAATTTTTTGCATAACTTTTTCAAAAAAGGTAACAAAAGAGAGACTTGAACTCAAGACCTCTTACTTAATAAGACAAATTTTAACCAAATGGTCTAACAAAACATATTGTAATGTTCAGAAGGAGGATTGAGGTTGTTTTTGTTGAAGACAGTCTTGGAGAGCATGCTAAAAAAAAACTCTTTTCACACAAGAAAAAGATTTCGTTTCTCGATGACAACAAGGGTTAGATCTCGGTTAGCTTACCCGGAAGATGCACCTTTTCCTATCTATTTCTGATTTTCCGATATCGCACAGGGCATGGGGAAAAGAGAATACGCAGATCTAAAAGAGTAGCAACCTGGAAATAAAAAAATACAAAGCCGAAATAAAACCCAAAAAACTTCTCTGCAAAAAATTAAAAAAATGCATATTCAAACTTTATACCTCCGGATCTGACTGTAATGGTCGTATCTTGGGCAAACAGAAACCTTTTCGAGTGAAATGAAAAGTGTTCCTGAATGAAACGAGTGCTCTGGACGCAATGGAATATTCCTCTTGGCGCAGAAATGTATGGAAGAGACAAAAAATGAAGATGAGGCAACTCGTCTTCATGATCTCAATCTACAATAGGAGCGGATCTTCAAACATGTTCTGATACCATGTTCGACAACACAGGTATTCCACAGAGGATGAACACCTTCAGTAACCACTCACATAACCAGATCAAATATCAACACACTGATGTTTTCATGTGGTAAAACCCATACGGGGAAACATCCACGACCCCAACCAACATGACCACTTGGAGCAGTTTATTAATGCAAATAAAAAGATTACAGAGAGATTTTACAAGAGAGTTTCTCACAATCGATCATCGGAAAATGACCCTCCATGCTCTTTAAATAGATATCATGGACCAATTGGGTGTTAAGCCATGGATCAATGGTCGTTAAGATCGAGGATATTATGAATCATTGGATCACTCTATGTCGGGAACATATCGTGACCGTCGGATTTCCTAACTACAAATGCATACTAATGCATACTAAAGAAACACACTAGAAAACACACTTTTACCTAACAACACAATAGACCAAGTAGATCTTATTAACTCCTAAGTGTCTAAATATCCTAACACCTCGACTCTCCCATTTCCTCATGAGTGGATACTAAATTCCCATTTCGATATTTGATTTCTCTAATTGTATTTTGATTCTTTCTATGATGAGAAAACCTATGAAAACATTTTTTTTTTTTTATCTCCTTCTTTTAGCCAAATTGCCATGGTTTTTATCCTCCACCTATCTTCCTCCAAAAGAAGCAAGTCTTATTTCCTTTTTAAAATCCCCCCCAACGATAAATATTATTCTTGGGGTAAATACCCTATCAAATTTTCCACTAGAAAGACCTCTAACGATTTCTCAATTTCCTTAAGACTAGCTTAGGAATGAGCGATAAAGGATCTCATCCATTTCTTGGACAACAAATTAATATTTTCCATATTTCTTGCAAATTGACACATGAAAGATGATCTCTCATCATCTAACAATTGTAGCCATGCACTAGCAACCCAAGGTTGATAATCATCTTCATGCAACCATGAATCATTAAATTTCAACGGGAAAGACTGCGCCTTACCTGGCTTGACTAATTTCAGGAAAATTGGCATATGGTCTGAAAGTCCTCCCACTGACACCCAATACGAAATGCACTAGGACCTTAACATCACATATTTAGATATGAGAAATCTATTCAACCTCTTTTCCACTATATCCATCCCTTTATGACCATTTCTCCATGTTTTGTAAATCTTTTGGGGTTCCACATCAACCAAAGAGTTCATTGCTAACTAGTTAGTGAAAAACCTTCCCGATTCTCCTTTCGTGCATTCTCTCCCCACAATTCCTGACTGGAAAAGGTAAAATTTAAGCCTCCTCCCAGGATGATATTAGAGCCCTCCAATAACCTGAAGAGATCAAATTTTCCAAAAAGGAATTTGGTCCAAGTAAGGACCATAAATGTTGATCACCTTGAAAGATGTCGAATGGGATTTATCCTCGAAATCCACCACTAAAATCAATGGAATCAAAGATGAATAAAATATCTTAAAATATGGGCTCTAGGTAGTAAGAATACCCTCAAAAGGCCAATCGAATCCAAAGAAAAAAAATACTAACCCTTTAGCCATGGCCTGAAGACCTCTTCTGCGTTTTCCCTAGAAAACATAGACTCCTGAATTAAGATGGCATCAGGCTTATTCATATGAAAAATCCTTTTGAGGGATAAAATTTTGTGGGCACACCCAACCCCTCTGATATTGTTGGATAGAAAGATCATTGGGTAACCTTAGCCTGGGCCAACCTCACTCTAAGGTCCTGCACAATTATTGACTACTTACCATCCTCTATTTCCTTCTTCACTTGTAACTGTGCCTTTGAGAAGAAGGATTTCCTTCCCACCTTCCCTCCTAGAACCTTATCAAAATCTAGACCCCCCATAACTCTCCTACAGGTCTTATTTTTAATTTTGACCTAAGTAGGTAGTATGATTTAATTGATGACTTGGAAAAAACACTAGCCGACGAGTCATCATAAGAGGGAAAGGATGAAACAGGACATGGATTCATGTCAAAAGGCCTACCTTCATGAAACAAAGAGTACGATGGTAGCTCCATGCATAGAGGACATGGGATATTATCAAGAGAAAAAATATTCTCTTCCTCTGAAAATTGGAGGGAAGGGGGTCTGACAGACATCGACTCTTTACCACTGAGATTGCATGCAGAATTGACAGGACTAGGATTCACACTTTTATAGTTTTTTGAAAAATAAAGGGTCGAGATTAGAACCTTATTGGTCGTCTTGAATTGGGAATCCTTTGAAGATGAAGACCCTGACATTTTTCTTCTCCTCGAATTTGAATTGCTTCTACATTCTTCTCGATCAGACTTTGCCCCTTCCTTGTGCGAATTTTCCTCCGAAACCTTCCTTTTCAAAATCTTTCTAAAAGGAGGATATTGGGAAGGATGTCTTCGACACTATGCCTATAGATGGTTGACCTCATGGTATCCATAATGCTGAAAAGGAACCTTTCGAGTAATCAATTCTCTAGTTCTAGAAAAATCCACCCCACACGAGTTCAATTTCTTCTAGTAAACCCTCCCGCACATCCACTTCGACTTGGATCCATGCCCATCTTCTATCTAGTTTTGTTTCCCACTGCGATTCAAAACTACAAAACTTACCTAATTTGTTCTTGATTTCCTTCAACACCTCCACATGCTAGAAAACTAGAGGAAGGTTTGGCGAGATTTCCCAATCTGTTGACGAAGCCAACTGGTCATGTGAAGGATCAAAATAAATATACCATTCTTTTAGGACCAGGCCCAAAGCCCCCCACCCCCACATCTTGCTAAAAATTTCTTCCAAATCCTCCTTGGAATGAAATTTGAAACAAATCCACTCTCTGGTTAAGGTGTGAAAACCATTCCTATACCCCAAGACTTTCGTCCAGTTCTCATCAATCCACTTAACTAGATGTTTCACGCACACAATTTTCTCGCAGAAACAACCAACTGCAATCATTCCCATAAGCTCTAGTATCTAACCTATCGAAACGTCATCTCCTAAAACTATTTTTTTCCTCTCCTTGCTAACCTTCCAACACTTAGAATTCACCTTTGATTTTTGGTGGAGATACCAAGCCTTCACTACTCAAAACGTTTTTATTCAGATGAACCTCACCACATGGTTCATTAACTCGACGAGGGAGATGAGACTAATCACGAGGATCATAACTCCTTGCATGTGACAGATTTCCCTTCGCTCCCTCGTAGTTGGAGCCTCCATGTTTCCTTAATGTTTGAATTGAATGATTTTCCACCTTAGTGTACATGCCCATTGATCCAATGACCTATGGATGATCCAACATCCTAGAAGATAACTAGGGAAGCGATCATTTTTCCTTTTGTGCATGAGAGAACCATCTGATACAAATATGTCTTCCGTGCAACCCAAATCTCCATCATAATCCACATGTTCCATATATGATCTGAGATCCATTCAAATCTAAAAACGAGCTTGTACCCTAATATACTAACGTCATCCCAAACTAGCTCCTTCACACTATAGAACCTTGTGTTGATGCTAACCCTGTGATTTTCACCGTCGACCTTAGTCGCTTTGAAGCCAAGGTATAAGGTTTCTCCTATCCCCTCAGGGTTTAGAATTAGAAGCTCACATCAAAGCACAATTTCATGTACTTTTTAAAGAAAACCATCCATCTAGTACTCAAACCACCACAAATACAATGTCATCCACTAAATACACTAAAATGTGTACTTGAATATTCATGAAGCTTGATGGTGGTTCCTTTTCCAAGGTTCAAACAATCTCTACAATCTCTTCTTGATTTTAATGAATAAAATCAACAACTATCTCATTTGAAGTGATCTATGACATATATTAAAATTAATTTGAAGTAAAACATAATGATATCATTTTCAATGTTTCTTATTATTTAAATATTCAATAAATATTTAATAATGAGTTTATGATTAATATTGAACAATGATTGTAGAAGGGGTAGTTAAAGAAATATTGTATTTGTGGCTAATTTTTAATGTAATGATGATTGACTAGTTATAGAGTTAGTGATACTTTACAAAATCAAACAACCTTGCAATGGATACTTGTAGGTCTTTATGAAAGTTTACATTGTGACAACATTGTAAAGCTATATGATAAACATGCTGCACAAACAATTATTAGCAATTAAAATGTCAAAACTTACATGAATAATTTAGTCATATTATATTTATGTGTGTTTGCATGTGTATGGATCATGGTTTTTTTTCTATAACCATGAGGTAGAATAACTGACATTCAATAGGTTATGATGGTCATAGGAGTTAAGAATAGTGACATGTCCATTAAGAGTAAAGGATTTTTGTAATGAAGAACCATGTGATGATATATTTGTTACGGTAGATGTAATATTTTTACAATGTGTACCTCACTTTTATTCAACAACCACCTCGCTACTTCCAAAGTATGTTGATCTCGCCTTTCGCGCTGGGTCAAAAACCAATATTGTTGAAATTAGGGAAATGGAAAAAATTTGAGATATCACCCTAGTATACAGTCTTTGGGGTTTACAACATATCCATAGTCCTGTAAATTGAAACATGTAAACTACCAACAACATGCATGGAGTTTTCTTGGCAGGGCGTGCATTATGTGTTATATTATTTACATGTGTGTGTGTGTGGGTGCGTCAGATTTGACAAATGCGTTTGACGATCCCAAATTCTTTCACCTTTTGTGTCATGTGCGTCAGGTGATTTCTTGGGGGGTTCCAAAGATTGCCCCCCCTAGTTACGCACAACGTTCGAGGCAGCGCCTCAATTTTTTTTTTTTGGGTGGTTTTTTCTATTTTAGCGGATTTTGCTATTTTTAGTGGTTTTCTAAATTAATCTCGGATTGATGCATTAGGGTTTTGCTAGCTATGAAATACCTAAAATATTGTATATATTGTATTGTGAATGGTGAAATTAATACAATGAAGAGTTGAAAGGTGTGTCTCCAAAGAAGGCTAGTTTTCTCTTGGTTAATTGTTTCCAGCGTAAATCTCTGTGTATTGTGTGTATGAGCCATTGATTAATTTTTGTACAACACAAAGCCTTCCACAGTCTCTTACAATCACTTGCACTTAGCTCTGCAAGCCTCACACCATATGCACAAAGAAATTACAGTTACCACTTGCACTTAGAAATTAACACTTAGCACTTAGCACACCAGCCTCTTCTTACATCGCCTAGCTACTTATTTATACATTACAAAATAGGCCTAAGCATGGGTAAACCCATGGGCCGACATCCCCATACCCGTTACATAAGCCCCAAAACCCAAAAATCCCTAAAAAGGGGCCGATATCCCATGATCTCCGCTTCGTCTTGCGCTCCGCCTTCGATATCCTGTCGAAGTCCCAAAAATAGGTCAAACATGACCAAGGATCCTCAAAAATTGGTCGAGGGCCAATAGTTCTCCAATAAATTTTACCTGATTTTTGTCTAGTTGTATAACATGTTTATCACTTTTGAGGGGGACTACATTTAATTTCTTGCAGATAGATAATGGCATGACATTAGAGGATTCCCCCGAGTCAACTAAAAAATTATGGAGGTTTTGGTTGAAGACTTCAAACGTTAAAAGGAACGGTGGGACAACAAAATTTCCTTTTTTATATACAGAGCAATCATTCACATTTGGTTTATTTTTTTGGTATGTGGGAGGGGGATCCTCCCCTTGGTCAGTGCTTGTTATAGGGGTTTCTACTGACATTAAGGCTTGTAATAGAAAGTCTTTTTGTTGGGGAATTCTACACATGTCCATGACCGATACATTTGCCTTCAATATTTTTAAATATTCTACTATGTTGTAGTCTAGCTTAGGTGATTCTTGTGTATGGATATTTATAGGATTTATTTGGGAGACAAAAGGTTCTTTCGAGTGATCGACTATTTTTTTTCCTCTTGAGGTTTGGACAATGGTAAGGTAATTTGAGACCAGCTGACCCTTACTTCGGGTCTGTACATCCAAACCCTCAGCGCGTGGTTCTTGAACCTCAAATATATCATCGATAGGAATTGGCAAGTCAGGATCCCACAACAACATGGTTGTTTCTTCCGATGGGTCAACTTCCTCCTGATCGACAATATTTGTCGCTGAGCCACTTAATTTTTTGGTGAGGGAAACTTCATCTAGGAATCAATTGGCCATCAAGTTCATGGCATGCACCCATTGTGGATAGTCTCTTTCAGAATGTTTCTCTTGATGATAGGTACAAAAAGAGTCGGATGCTACATTTCCCAGGTCTATGTTTAAGTTGGTTGGGGGAGGTTCAATTGATTTGAATGGTGGGTTTCTCTTAAAAAAAGGGTTTATAAGGAATTTGGCCTTGGTTTCCTACCCTTGCACTTATTTTTATGTCTATGATTTCATTTGATAATTTATTTATCATCCATTGTAGGTATTCTATGTCTCCACTTCCCTTTTCGGGACCTTTTTCTGTTTGTTTTCCTAAGGGTCTAGTCAACAAGATTCCTCTCCTGGGTGGAGGTTGAGCTTCCTTCTTAACTAGTGAGACCTGGCAATGTTTACATCCCTTCATTCGGAATTCAATTGTTTTGGCTTCCTCGAAATTTTCAGCTAGGGTATGCTTGGAAACCCTTTTTACAAACATGGAAATAGAAGTAGGGAAAGAATTAACATATACCTCAATTTGCAACTCCTGAGTGGGTTTAGCTTCGGGTTGAAATTTTTTCAAGATAGTGGTAAATCGTTGATTGAAATCTTTAACCTTTTCTTTTGAACTCATGGTGGCGGTGAAAAATTCAACCATTAAATCTCCTGTAGTGGTTTCTTTTGCAAATTTGTCTAAAAAATCTTTTTGAAACTTTGTCCAACTAGTTATGGACCCTACAGGCAAGTTGAAATACCATGTTGAGGCTGAATTCTCAAAGGTGTAATTAAAAATCCTGCATACTACATCCTCATGTTGGAAATTCATCATTCTAATAGCTAGTATGAACTTTTTAATATGGTCTTCAAGAAATATGAAGGTTTCAGGGTCAAACTTGGGAAGTAACTTTTATGGATGTCGAGTGAGGTTATGTACCCATCCGGGGATTTCCAGGGCATCTTTGGCCAACCATGGTTAAATATTTTGAGGTGGGTTTCCCCTTTCATCATTGTGATCATTGTTATCCTCCATGTCATCCGACTCCAAAGATAAGCGATCCGAGTTAAACCCTTCCTCTTCAGATTCAAAATCATTGGGCTCATAGTAGTTACTAGTTGGTGTTTCGAGGATCAGATTAAGGGGATGTTCGATCTCGGTGAGGGAGAAATATATCAGGTATTCTACTGTGTGGACAAAAACTTGGTCGGGGGTGTCGACCACTGGTCTATTGACTTGTTTTCTATGAGGAAGTAATGGATCTAAGGGAAATGATCCGATTTGTCGGGCGTAAGCTCTTGTGATTCTTCTGAACTGGTTCAACTTCTCATGAGGAACATTGTAAGGTATTTCAAGGAATAGATATTCTTCCTCTTTCTGGGGTGAATTACTCGTTTCAGGAGTACTCAGTGTATGTGGGTTGTCTTGATAATGACTATTCATGCATGTGGGTTGTTTTGAATTTGTAGGCTATGTGAAATATTATATCAGAAATATTATTAGCCATTCATTCAAGCCCACCCCCCTTCTAGTGCCAATTCTATTGAGGGGTCCTAAATCCCTTTAACTCAACAACAGGAACCAAACCTGCCACGGAGGCCCAATTAGAATCTGCAGTGTTTGATGGTGGAATGGTTCTCCAGATCTTTCGATCCAACCAATTTATCGATGGGATTTACATAGTGATTGACATGATATCTTCTTATGAAATTTCCTCCTTTAGTTTAAAATTTATATTTTTGTCTTTTATTTTATTAGATAGGTCTAATTAAAATATGTGTGTTGGTATAAACCAACTCGTAAAAGGGGGGTTTTTAACTACTGAAGAAGGCTGAGCTTGGGATAACCCTTGTGCTCAAGCATGCAAACAAATATATTCACACCTGTGACAAGCCTAGAAATAATGCGTTAACTTGTTGGTATTTCAATTATTGACTGAGATCCAATTATCAAAAGAAAACACACATGCAATAACATGATGGCAAGAAAAATAGTTTCCTTGGCTCTAGCATTAATCACACATTAACACAACAATTTTCTTTCATCATTAGAGACAAGAAATGAAAAAAATATATTGAAACAACTAACGTATCAATAGATTCAGAAACTCGTACTCATTACAGTATATATTAATGAAATAAAGTTGGAAGTAATTCCTCCTCAATCCAATCACACAACGCCTTTGATGAAAAATAGAAATTTGTCTCCGTTCCTAAACAAGACTTCTCAATTAATGTAGTTTAGAAATAGTTCTTTACAATTCAAAAAATGAGGATCTTTCCCAAAACCATCAACCTTTTGCTAAAAGGTCAATCATATTATTTATAATGAATCTTTAACTAAAAATAACTATTACAAGTGCAAGCTAAGTAAAACAAAATATCGCCACATGGCGCTTTCATCTCTCTGTCTTCTAAGAATCATCAAATAGTTTCACTGAAGTGGATGACTCTTATCATACTCCGAACATTTGATGAAGAGTTCCTCGCATGTGTTGGCATACAGGAACATGTGTTGTTCCATCGGGGCTGAAATAATTTCTTTCACTTCTACTGCCCGTGCTCTATAATTGACTATTTTAACACTTAACTGCTGCAAAATTTCTTGAGCCTTAATCGGATGCTCCATGAACTGTTGTACTTGACCTGGCGCCATGATCATCACCTTTTCTATCTCTACAGTCCATGTTGAGTCTTGTTATGCATGTTACTTGACTATGTCATGCAAGTAGACAAAGTCCTCGGGTGAGCCAAATTTTGGGAGGTCGATGTCTTTCATCTTCTGATATATATTTTCCCAACTCTTTTTGCACTCGACCCACTTCTCCTGAATCTCCCATTGAGGTTCTTGGGCCATTTTTATCTAGTATTCGACCACTTTCCTAATCCGATCAATGTTGTTGTCCCTCATCACTCGAATGTTGTGCTCTTTGGTGTCTCTACCATTTTGATCAACGTTGATGCAATCGATCCTTTCTACTTCTTGGTGATATTTCTCATACCACCTTTCCACGTCCTTACAGGTCACTAGCGCCATCAGGGTGTCTTCTTGGAAATCGTCTATACTTGCAGTGAAAAGGTGTCGTTCATTCGTGAATTTGGCATAGGCATATTGGAACTCACTTCTCAAAAACACCATGGCCTTTGTGGAGTCCTGATAGTATTTTTCCAAATGGCGCAGATGCTCCAAGTCCTTAAGTGAAGCTGTCATCTCCTTTTCATCCCTTCTTGCTCTATCCAATGTGGCATCTGTAATGGCCATTTCTATGCCGATAAGTTCATATGTCTTGGCGTGTTCAGTGATGAGAAGCTTCTACTCTTTCGTGATGAGGATCGAGATATCTAGCGTAAGCCTTCTCTTCTTAGTAGTCCTCTTCATGATGGATTTTCTTTTTCTTTTTCTTTCATAGGCAATCGCTTGTATGTTGGCAACCTCATCCAAAGGTTCTAGGATTTGTGGTTCTCCCCAGGTTAGAGCATTCCCCATGCTCCCAACTGTATGTATATGTTCCAGGATTGGTTCCTGGAATGATTCTATATGTCCCGATGGCTCGACCTCCATTTTTTGTGCATCGACTGGTGAGGCATCGACCGGAATTGAATAGTTAGGGGTAATCGACTATCTATGTACTAATTTCTTGCTATGGAAACTCCTTTTTTGACCACCCAAACCTAGATCATCCATCGAGCTATATATTTGGGCTCCCGGTAATTCAAGTAGTTCAGTTTCTAAGACACTTTCGACCTCATGGTCACCCTGTGAAAGGATTTGAATTGGAGCATTGGGACGTGAGGTAGATTCTCTCTTAGGTTCTCTTTCCTCTGTAATATGCATTGGAGTCACCAGGGAAACCTCTAAAATATCCTCATCATCATATATGGTTATTAAGTCGAACAAGGGGTTTGATACACTTGTCCTTCCCGGTGTCCCTGATATCTCAAGCTGAGTTGAAATTCCCCATGGTGATCTGATGTGCTGTGATGGAAATTCAAGGTTTTCTAGCCCAGTGATTTCTTCAATTTGCATTGGCTCTAAGCCACTTGGATCTCCTCTTCTTGTGATTGGGTCATCAACGAGGATCCTTGACATCTCTACAAGGTCAAGATAATTATGTAACTAGTCAATGATTCTTCGTGTCCCTTCTAGCAAGAGAAACCCTCTTCTTTGTTACTCTATAGTCTTGACTACCCTAATTTCTTCTCTGGCTTTGAGAGCCTCTTGAGAAGACTTATCTATTGTCTCCACCTATTCATCCATGCTCATAGCCTTGAACCTGGTCATGTTCGGGTTCACCATTCTCTGTACTACCTCTTCCTAGTCCTGAGTGCACTCTGTGAAAAATTCATCTTGAAATTTGTCATGCGCATATGGCCAACATGAGGATACCTGTGAAGCATGATGGGGAACCAAGCCTTTAGGGTCATGCTTGTGAAATCAGTCTGTCGAGAACCTAAATTCAAGTTGGCCCAACCCTTCTTATTTGGCTTGAGCAGTGTCCTTTACCCAATAAAACCCCACATGGAAGTCGTAGGGTATGAAAGCCTGCTTCTTGTCTTTGACTAGCATGGTGTTATAACCCTGCATGATAGTTTGATGGAATATTTATCCCACAAGGAGTTGTTCTGGGACGTGAGCAAGGAGTATATGTGGTTCTTCGGTGGCCTCAAACACCCTGATATAGGTTGAGCATTCATCCAAATACGAGTGGCCCACCTTCGCTACCATTTTCTTAGATATTGCGGATAGTCTTGGACATTCCTTTTTAAATACAATAAAATGAATACGAGCAATGAATTCATTGCAAATGAGTGTGTAGGATTTTGTATACATGTTCTCCAATAGTATGTTGAAATAAACATGAACAAGGATCTCCTATTCGACAACATGGGTATTCCAAAAGAGGACGAACACCTTTAGTAACCACTCACATAACCAGATTAAAGATCAACACACCGATGTTTTCACGTGGTAAAACCCCTACGGGAAACCATCCATGGCCCCAAACAACGCGACCACTTGGAGAAGTTTATTAATGCAAAGAAAATATTACAGAGAGATTTTACAAGAGAGTTTCTCAGAATCGATTATCGGCAAATGACCCTCCATGCTCTTTAAATAGAGATCATGGACCAATCAGGTGTTAAGCCACATATCAATGGTCATTAAGATCGAGGAGAGTATGAACCGTCAGATCACTCTATGTCAGGAACATATCATGACCATCAGATTTC
The DNA here is from genome assembly GCA_010110895.2 of Picea sitchensis. Taxonomy (NCBI): domain Eukaryota; kingdom Viridiplantae; phylum Streptophyta; class Pinopsida; order Pinales; family Pinaceae; genus Picea; species Picea sitchensis. The sequence goes on along the minus strand of SNQJ01S0091682.1, from coordinate 343 downwards.
CTAACTACAAATGTATACCAATGCATACTAAAGAAACACACTAGAAAACACACTTTTACCTAACGACACAATATACCAAGTAGATCGTAACTAACTTCTAAGTGTCTAAATATCCTAACATACCCCCTTAAGAACAACTTGGGATAGGATTTAAGGATTTACAATAGTGACACAATAGGAGAAGGAAGGAGGCATTAGATCCTATCCCCCCTTAATGACAACTTCCTGAACTCCTAACATAGATCGAAGTTTGGAAAACTTCGCTTATGTAAGAGACTTTGTGAAAATGTTTGCAACTTGATCTTTTGTAGGGCAAAAGACCACTTCAATAACTTGATCATGA
>SNQJ01S0091681.1:32679-59078 GCA_010110895.2 Picea sitchensis | reverse complement strand
TTTGCATTTTAATAGATGAGAGCAACATAAGAACAAGATCACTGAGAAATACACATTCACAAGAGACACAACATTTATCCTGGGAAACCCTCTAGGGGAAGAAAACCCAACAAAAACTTCCTTATCATAAATTGCCAATACAACGTTCAAGAGATAACTCAAACCAATACAGATAGTCCTCCCCAAAAGATGCGCCACTCTTCTTCTCCTCTCTCCAACTGGTAATTGCAGCTTGCCTCATAAGAGAATGAGCAAGTATGTTGTGTGTAGAAGTGAGGCACTAGCCTCTCTATATATACAAGACTGGCACGTGTCAGGGGGCTTTATTGGCAGGGCCGACCTCTCACTCTGGGTGGGTAAACCCACCTTTAATTTAATTCTAGGTCTAAATAATAGCTGCCTATTACAATTGTCTGATGACTAATCCACAAAAGGGGATTTGGTCCTAATATAATTACCGACATGATTAATCCACAATGGGGATTAATCCAATGAATAAAATAGCAATAATAATAAGAATAATCTTTGCAGTTACATTATTTCAACACATATGAGATATGATCGATATATTATTACAATGATGAGTGTTCCATATATAGGGACCATATGGTGACCATCCATGAAAGGATGGATCCCTTGAATAATCAATAACTATTTATTATTATCATTTACTTATTATACATGATATTTAATAATCAATAATTATATTATTATTATTATTCTAAGAGAATGTCTTCACGATGTTGTCAAAACATCAACAATCCATATCATTTAATTTGGATTTGAAAATAAGTAGAGATAAAATTTGCAAGTAGTGTAAATTTAGATTTGATATTAATATAGGTTTTATGGGTACAATATGCACTAAATTTGGGTACAAAATAATTGAAAACAAACTCCTTCGGAAAGGTGGAAAAGGGCACATATCGGCGTATATAAACCAATTTTATAATGTGGTTGTACTGGTGGTAATTGAGCAAACAAAGGTGATTTTTCGTCAACAATAGTGGAAGTACCCTCAGCTTCTGACTCCTCATACGAATTTGAACTTCTAGTATCTTAGAAAACCTTCCATTTGTGTTTCTTCATCACTTGGACTCCATGTATCTCTATGTCATTCAAGATTTTGAGTTTGTGCAAATGATCATTTTCCTTTAGAAACATAATATCAGTGTACTATGGTAATTTCCTATTTTTGATGCCTAGCCAAGTACAAATCTCGTGTACATTATAATCATTTATAAATCCAAAGGGGCTCATAAAATTTCAAAATCTATCCCTAATGGGCATCTTGGGTCTGATATACAAATAATCCTAGTGCATACTAAATCGACTCAAAATGGTCAATAAGATATTTTAGGATCTTAGTAGTGTCTTTAGAGGCCACCATCATACTATTGTACCACACTTAAAAAAGACTTTTCATCAAAGGCCACATTATTTATGTCTTTCCTACCCCTCCAATGTAAAAAAATGTGGATACTAAGTTCTTTCTCGAGAGAGAAAGGGTATTGCATTCCACTAGTGGCTTCCAATGTTACTTGGAAAACTCCACCATAATATATCCATGTCAAAAGGTGTAGGTAGTGGATTGATATTGATCCTTCTGTATTACATGCATGCCTCTACAATAGAGAGGGTATCTAAAGTGCATTACCCATAGTGGGATTTTTTCATTATCCAGTAGTTCAAAATATAGCAAGCCATCTTGAAAATAGTATTGTTGATATTATTTATCTCAACACCCCTCCAACCTCTAGTTGAATTGTGTTTGGTGCATAGATTGGACTCCCCGATCTTGGATCTTTTTTAATCATAGAATGCAGTATTGACATCCAAACCTGAGTCAAAGAACCCTCTAAGTCCTATATGGCCTCGACATTGATTGGGTAAAGCTTATCCATCTAAAGCTACACTTGGTGGGTTGAGTAATAATTGTGTGCACCAAGTTACTTCTCTTATGCTACCAAGTGTAGGAGCATTCAAAGAATTCATTAATGTGGAATTTTGCAAATGGTCTTGGAATTATATTTATAGCGTAACCTCATATCACAATTACAAATTCTAATTGTCCATTGATAAACATTTGGTTGTAGCCCAAGAACAATATCCTTGTCTATAAAATCATGGCTAATCAACTTGGTGGTTTCTACTTTTCCTTTCAAGTCCCCAACCTATGTGACCCTAAGATCAATGACTTCATTTAGGATGACTTCTTTTTGTCTAAACTCCCTTTTGATGTTTTTCCTCCTAATTTTTTGTACTAGTTGGCTAAAAAAAATATCGATAAACTAATAGAAATCCTTGATAGATATATTGGAGGGTTCTCTGACTACCACTTTGATCGCACATATGGTATGTAGACCTCAAGAAGTGTATCTATGAACTCAATAGATAAAAACATGAAAGTGGAATGAGAAAAAAACACTAAGTCCCAACATTTATAATAAAAAGAATTTATAGAAGCAAGAAACTAACTATTGGGCACCTGTCGTGCCATTGCAATTCAAATATTTGTTTCATTAACTGAGTTATCAATGGCATCACTTAATATTGTAAATATTTAAAAAAAAAATGTTTTCAAATCAACTTTTACTATGGGGAACTAATGCTAGCCTATATTGTACCTATCAATTACATCACCTACCATAATGCATTCTTTGTTCCATCTTGTGACACAAACCTAACTTGACGCAAGCCAAAATGTGCAATGCAATTGGTCAATGAGACAAACCTTCAATAATTTCAGCACATTAAACTCAACTCAAGACTCAATTCTTTCATAACTCAATCCTAACAAGTAACCTTATAGTGGTGACAACTTCCCTCCCTAACCACGAAGTTGTGGCACATACTTGAAACAAAAGGAACATAGTTTAGTTAATTGTTGGGATGGAATGTGCAAGATACCAGATATATATAATATCACGAATAGAAGCAGATACTACAGAATATGAGTACTTGATGAAAATATCCGACATAATCTTCACAATACGCAGAAAAGATATCTGAAATAGAAATAGCACTTGAGCAGAAATAGCACTTGATTCAGATAGCAATGTTCCACAGGCCTCTTTGAGGGGCAACCTCCAATCGAGCGGAACTCTGTTACAATAATATCAAGCTAGGTTTCCATGCCCTCGACTCCTATTTATACTAAAAAGAAGCATCTAGAGAGGAAGATCCTTCTAGGCGAAAGCTTCTAATGGTCTTCTTACATCCATATATTCTATTTTGTTAGAAAGGTCTTATTTAATATTGACCTTTGTACGTAGAATACATTGATCTACCTATGTCGGGTTAGGACCTTGCTATGTCCTTTGTAAAAAGCAGCCTTGTCCTCAGGCTTGAGATGTGAAGCTAGCTGCCGGGAATGGTATTTGGTTCCCAAGTAACATCTCTTTGGAGTCATATCTTTCCACTGTCTGAGCACTTCCTTGATGGTTTATTGGCCTTGACGCTGGCGATGCTCCCTCTGGTCCAAAGCTGCTTGCAGTTTGTAGCCAAATGGATCCTTCTGCCTTCTTCTACGGAGGTTGGTTTGAAGTTGGCACTGGTTCCAATCACCTTCTTCAAGCAGGAGACATGAAAGACATGATGGATGTAACTATTTGTTGGTGACTAGCGATATGCAACTTATCCCACCGCTTTAGAGCTGTGTAAGAGGCCATAATATTTGGGTGCTAACCCGACTGCTTGCTCGACTGAGGAAGTTTTCTTATATGGTTCTGACCCGGCGAACACTGATCTCCTTCCTGAAATTATGGATTTCAGGCGACCTTGATCATACTTATTGCTTCATTAAATTACAGGCCCTTGTGAAGTTCTCTTTAAAGTCTGAAGGATCTGCTCGGGTAAAATTATTATTAATTCGACTGGACCTTTGAGTACACAGTAATGAGAGAAGCTTGTGATTGAAAACTACGTCCATACAACTGCTTCAAAAGGAGTCATCACGAAGGGGTAAAGTTTGTATGGTATGTAGTGTTGTACCACCATTTTTTTTTTTTTTTTTTTTTTTTTTTTTTTTTTTTGATGCAAAGCACCTCAGATGGATTTCCAAACACTTGTTGACAATACGTTTGACCATCGGTCACAGGGATGATAAAGTTTGAAGATGAGATGCGGTTGTGTGTGCCTTAGCTTAAATGGTTCTTGCCAAGAACTGCTTGTAATGAAAGTTAGGTCATTGATCGAAGCAAATAGATTTTGGCGTACCGGAAGCTTGGGGCGATCCATGAAAATTTGGGCCATAGTAGATGCTGTAAATGGGGGCCGAGCACAAAAATGAGCATACTTGGAAATTTGATCCACCACCACCATTATCCTTGATTTATTTCGATTTAGGTAAACTGTAATAAAATCCATAGATATATCCTTCAATGTCGGGGGAATTAGGGAAGCCCGGTTGGAGTGTGCACGGAAGTTGTTGTTTCTCCCTTGTTAGCGTTGGCATACCTCACATTCCAGCCACAAGCCATTGGATATCTGACAACACCATCCCGGAAAAAGGAGCGTTTAACTCGTCATATGTTTTGATGAACCACAGGTGCCCGGTAGGTGTAGCATGAAGCTCGAGAATCACCCAGTGGATTTGAGCTTGGATTGTTTACTTAAATGGCGACCTTTGTGCTTCGAAGCTCATCCTTTGAAGCCAAGAGTACCACAGGGCCTGTATTTCTTCAGTTGTTGAATTATATGTGAGCTTTTGGGGTCTTGCATCCATTCTTGGTGCCACGGCTTACGTGTCTGGTACAATGAAGGAAAGAGAAAAAGAGATCCTTCATCTTCATATTTCTGGGCCAGTGCATCACGCCTACATTGTCTTTGCCCTTCTTGTAAGTTATCCTGGTAATCACTTAATAAAAGGCTTGAAGTGACCCATTTTGTTGCTCTGTGAGGAAATCGTTGTACAAGTATTTGGGGGCTTTGATGATGCGTCTTAATTTGGAATCGTTGCCCCAAAGAATAGAAGACGCCATAAATTCAATTTGCATGCGAGAATGGCTAGCATTTCTTTTCTAATAAATAGGTTTACCCGGAGTTCTTGCCCGGACGGTTTTTTTGCTAGTGAAGGCCAAAGGTGACCCTCTTGCATAAGGACAGCACCAATTCCTTTCCACGAGGCATTAAGCATTCAACACAAATGTCTTTGTGAAGTACGGAGAGGCGAGCGGGTGTACATGGCCATCTTAAAGGTTTGAAAGGCTTGATCAATTTCTTTGGGGTCCAAGTGAAGGGAGTTCTTCGCCCAGGAGATGGAAGTCGAGAGTCTGCAGTCTTTCCATAGTTCTTGGCGAACTTGCGATAATATCACAGCGAGGCCCAAAAATACACGCAAAGCTTTTGAGAGTCTTAAGTGCGGCCAATCTTGCATGGCTTCAATCTTTCCGGGTCCACCACAGCGCCATCCTTGCCCACTAGATGACCCGGTATTCTACTTGGATGCAAAAGCACATTTTTATTGTTTGAGGAAAATTTGGTCATGGTAGGGTGAGGACTTGATCCACATGAGTCGGGGATGGTCTTTCATGTCTTGCTATATATGAGGATATCGTCAAAGAAAACTAGGACAAAATGGCGAAGAAAGACCCGAAAGACATGGTTCATGAGGCTTTCGAAGGTGGAGGGCACATTACACACAGCAAAGGCATGACCAAAAATTCGTGATGGCCCTCCTTGAGTCTGAAAATTAGATCTTAGGAATGTGGAGACTCTTTCATACGAATGCAGTGATAGCAGAGGCGAAGATCAAGTTTGGTGAAGAATTGGGCACCACTCGGTTCATCCGGGAGGTCATCATTGATGAATGGGGAATTTGTCTTTGATGGTGAGTTTATTGAGAACACGGAAGTCCGGGACACATGTGCCAGAACCTTCTTTCTTTAAGACCATGGCCGGTAGGAGGAGTAAGGACTCGTGCTAGGATGGATGACTCGGCGGTAAGGAGTTCTTATACCATTTTCTCAATTTAGTTCTTACGGGCAAGGGGTGGCCCGATATGGGCGTATGTTAAGGGGAAAGGCTTGGGGACAAGGGAATGGAATGATCATGGACATGGAAGAGTCCTTAGGGAGTGGAAAATCCCAATTGATGTTTAGAAATGATTGGCCAGGAGGTCTTGGGAACGCGGGTGGGATCTCGGTGGCTTGAATGGCATGGAGTTGGGCTACTGTACCCGAATGACCTTTTTGAGCAATTCTCCATGCGATGAGAAGTGATTTCAGGAGAACCAGCGGTGATGCCTTCATGAAATTTATGTTTGTGGCGCCTTGGTCAAATTGCATGGTTAAATTTTGAAAGTCCATGAGAATGGGACCCAGGTTACGAGCCATTCGGCACCCAACACAATGTCACAACCTCCCATGTCAATAGCAAACATATGAGATTTGAGGTTGTAGTCACCCTATTGGGGGCCGCACACATTTCCACAGCCTCCACATTTCACGGCCCCATTAGCAATCGTTGGAAATTATTAGCAGCATGGATATAGCGATTGAGTTTCTTGGGCATCGCGGCGATGAATAAAGTTGTAGTCTTTGCCACTATCAACCAAGATGATGACTTTTGGTGCTTGATATAACCGATTAGCTTGAGAGTTTGGGGGGCAGAGAATCTAGTGAGAGCATTAGGGAAATGATGGGTTCTTACGGAGGTCCGGAAGAGGTTTATTGGAAGTCACCGAGGTGATTAGGAAGAAGAGCGGAAATGTCATCGCATACGTCTTTGCCCAGACTATCCTCAGAGAGATGGCCATAAAGAGATTTTGTTCCTTACATTTTGTGGCACAGGAAATATTTATCATCACCATTAGAGTTATAACGGAGGCCTTTGAGTTGTCTTTGACATTTCGGCGGAGTGATTTTGGATTTTAGGGAAGCGAGGAGGGAGTAGTGGGAGTTTGTTGGTTTTGGTAGAAAAGGAGGAAACTACACCCGGTTTTGTAGAGAGAGAAACAATTTGTTGTGCTTCTTTGGCTTTTGGTAGCCTCCACCCAAGAGTATTGGGAGTCGATCCACTTGGACATGGGCCCCTAACCTCCTCGCAGAGGCCACTGATGAAGCACTCACGAAGAAGGCATGATCATACCCTCTGTTCGAAAATCGAGCAGCTCACCGCAATCTTTGACTATGAAATCGCCAGTATTGCCTGATTGCGTGAATTTTGTCAAACGGCCCAAATGGTTGATTAGTGGTGTCAAAGCGTTCATAAAACTCGACAACAAATTGGGTCCAAACAATATATCCTTGACGGAAGCTTTTTCTCCATTGCCACCATTGCCGGCGTTCTTGGTCGAGATGGAGAACACCATCTTAGGAGTTCCCGGCCAAGTCATCGGTGATGTTGTAGAGAGAAATAATGTTCCATTTGTGTGACCCAACCCGGTGGGGTCGGAGCCATCAAATTTAATCACATCCACCAGCGGAGAAGTATGTCCGTTTGAAAATGATGTGGTTGAAAAGGAATGGGAAGAAGTTTCTCCTTCGATCTTTTTAGGTGCATCATCATAAAGAGGGATTTTGAGTTTGGTCGCGAGTGCCACAGCGGTGATTCAAAGTTCATTTTACTTCGCCATTGCGGATGCCTGACTATCACGGGCGGATGCATTCCTTGGAGGCATCACGGGAGGCAATAGTAGCGATGAGTTGTTGCACTTCTTATTTGGTCTCAAATGAAGCCATGTTCGCGGTGTTGAAGCGAGACTCTAAGCTCTTGATTCTGCGGGTATGGGCCATGAGACGGTGTGGTAGAAAAGGGTGTGGGTGAGGTCAAAATTTTTTCTGGCGGAAAAATGATATGGGAAAGTGATGAAGGCGAAGAGATGAGTCCTAATGGAATGGGTCTCAAATAATGGTGAAAAATGGGTGGTAGAAAAGGGTGTGAGGCGGGGTCAATTTGTAGAAAAATGATATGGGGAAAGTGATGAGGGTGAAGAGATGAGTCCAATGGGATAGGTATCAAATAATGGTAAATTTTTTTTCTTTTTTTCTGAGCTGCGGGGGTTATGCTTTGAATGCGAAGAATGTTGCGATCTTCTGAAATCCCCAAATTACGAACGAGGAGAGTATTTACTTAGCAACCCGAATCTGAGGATGCGAGGGTTAATAGATCTCGCCGATTTACTTTTTATATTGTTGTTTTTGTTCCCCAAGGGCTAGGTATTTAAGGGTTCTGAACAAGGGTTTGTACATGCTGTAAAGCTCTCGATATCGTGCGGGATCAAGCGATAATATCGGCCCAATATCTGAGGGGCACTAACTAAGGAGGGATAGACCATACCCTTAGCCAAACTACCCAACTACCCAAGTACTAAAGATTATCTTCCCGAGTTTTGTTCTTGGTGACACTATAACAAACAATCGATCGATTAGTTGAATTAGGTGTGTTCCAGGATGCCTAGGGCATGTCTGTGCATAGGTGTTGTCTGATGCGCTACATCTCGAAGGGGTACCAACAAAGGGTTACAAGGGTGTGGCCCAACAAGCGTCGCAGCAAAACCGCAGCATATTTCTGCGTGTATGAATCCCTCAACCCGGGTTTATGCACGTAACGGCAGAATCTACGTGGCTTAAAGGCAGCCGAATCGTCTCTGCACCACAAAAAAAAATACCCACAGATTTACGCCGGAAAGTGCTGCGATACCGCGAGATGCGGATATATAATATCGCGGAACATAAGCGAATGCTAGAAACTCGCGGAATAGTAAAATATCGGCCATAATCTTCACAATGCCACCGAAATGATATCTGGAAATAGCGAGAATGGCATGAGCGAATAGCGCGATTAGGATAGCAATGTTCACGGGCCTCCTCAAGGGGCAACCTCCAATCGAGCCGAGCTCTGTTACAATAATATCCAAACTGGTTCTCCATACCCTCGACTCTATTTATACTAAAAGAAGCATCTAGAGGAAGATCAGCTGGCCCGGAGCTTCTATTAGGTCTTCTTACATCCATATATCTATTTTGTTGAAGGGCATTATTAATATTGACCTTTTATTACATCAGAATACATTGATCTACGTATGCCGAGATTTAGGACATATGAGATGATACAAATCAAAGGTACAAGATTGACGTGATGAAAACAAAGGTGACAAAAAGTGAGATCGAAAGACTAACACTAGATTCAATCTAAGGAAAGAAATAACTAACAAACTCATCCCAACATAAACTTACACATCATTCTTCACTAAAAAGGTGTGGAACATTGCTTATTAAAGGATAGAGGTAAAGTGATTCAAGCAGGAACCATTCACCCACCCTAGTTGAATTACACCATATGATTAAGCTAATTGAATGGCTCCAAAAAAATAATTTTTTGTAATAAAATGGACATGACCCAATTAGAAGCGGAAGCTTCTATTAGGTCTTCTTACATCCGCCTTATTCTATTTTATTGAAAGGTCTTATTTAATATTGACCTTTATTACATCCGAATACATTGATCTACCTATGTGCGGGTTAGGACCTTAACAGAATGATACAAATCAAAACTGAAAGGTACAAGATTGACGTGATGAAAACAAAGGTGACAAAAAGTGAGATCGAAAGACTAACACTAGATTCAATCTAAGGAAAGAAATAACTAACAAACTCATCCCAACATAAACTTACACATCATTCTTCACTAAAAAGGTGTGGAACATTGCTTATTAAAGGATAGAGGTAAAGTGATTCAAGCAGGAACCATTCACCCACCCTAGTTGAATTACACCATATGATTAAGCTAATTGAATGGCTCCAAAAAAATAATTTTTTGTAATAAAAAATGGACATGACCAATGCATATGTATCTTTTTGGGTTGCTTCAAGTATTTACTATCATAAAGCAAGACTAAATCTCATTTATCATAGTTTTTTTTCTTGATATGAAGATTATTCCAAGCCTTTTCTTGAGACTTATCCATATTCTGGTGAAATCCCACCAAAAACCTATGTTCCTCAAGGGCCATGACCTATGTTCGCTTCCCCTGTAGTGATTCTTGATTTGACATATAGTGTCTTGGGAATCGACTGGATTTAGATTGAAATTCAATTTGCACTATTGCTTCTACACCTTGAACCAACCTAACAAGTGTAAGTTTAGTTAGTTTATGTTAGAATAAAAGGGATGTGCTCGTTTTTCCATAGACAATATAGAAATATTGTCACCCAACCATAGGCACGAAGCCACCCCCGAGCACCTTTAACCTTGACAAACAGAATAATTTTGAAAGAAAACCTTAAAACCAGTAGCCAACAAAGATAACGTATCTCTCTCCAAGGCTAGTGTACCAAGCAAAGAATCCAAGCCATAACCAAGGCATAAATTTCAAACCATAACCAAGTAGAAATTCCAAACCATAAGAAAGTAGAAATTCCAACCATAACCAAAATCCAAAATCCCAGTTGCAGTAGTTGCAGCTGCACTCCCTCTCCAAAACTTGCACACCACTAGTATGTGTGAGTTGTGAGAGTGTGAATCAAGTGAGGTCTAGCGCCCTCTTATTTATAGTCTTCCAAGTGACCTAACTGGGATGACTTGTACTTATTGATAATAATAATTTAATATAGATTATTATCTTGAGTTGACTTTCCTTTTAGGGTTATTATCCAACATTTTATGGTTTCTCTTGCTTCCTGGAATATTCTAGTCTCGTCAAAGGTTACAGGTAGAGGTTAATACCTCCCGTAGCTATCATAATATCAATGCTCCCTCCTATCTAGGGAGGTATTAAAGGAAATGGTCTTGAGCACAAACATTCAACCAGTAGCATCATCATAGCCACACAATCTATCTCATGATCACATAGATAAAATCATGAGCAACATCATCACTATCAGTATCATCTAAAATAATCAATTGTATCATCTCTCAAAACCATACTCCAACTGAGAAATCGGGCATGATGTTGAATAAGTCACTCACTCCATAGAGTGATACAAGGACCATTCTTCTAATCTGAACATATTTCCTAGAAGAATAATTATTCCAACATATGTTGAAAGCCACGCCATAGGCTACAAGTAGCATTCTTCTAATCGAGAGATACGTCCTAGAAGAATGACTATCCTAGACCATTTTTCCCTCCAACCACTACTATGAACTCAGGGAAAATTTATGTCATGTACCAATTTCTCCACTTTGGTCACTATTGTGAACTCAAGGAGACAGACCATTCTTCTAATCCAGACATACATCCTAGAAGAATAGTTGTCCATGGTATATCATCAACCTGGACCATTCTCCACAGGGAGGATGTCTTTCCACCAATAATTTGTCCTTCCTGGACCATTCTCCTCCTAGAGAATGTCTGTCCATCAGCACACTGACTATCCATCTAGCTAGAAATAATTTCCAGCACTAGTGGTAGTCTCTATGGCAATAAAAACAATGCCATCTAATAGAACACAATTGTGTCTATCCATTGTAATACACAACTACTATCTGGTGGTACACAACTACTTCTAGTAGCACATAGCTACTAACCAGTGACACACAGTCACTACCAGTGGATCACATCCACCAAAGTAGCATATTGCTACTTTCTAGAGACATACAGTGTCCACAACAATCATATCATCTAATATCAACCTGCATAAACAATATCATGATACAATATTAGTCATCTGGGCCATTCCTCCACTCACATTTGTGAGATATGAAAGAGAATCCACCCTCGAAAAGTAAAAACATCATCGATGGGTTATCTGGACTATTCTTTCCAAGCATAGAAGAATATTTTTCCCTTATTTCTAAGAATGGACCATTCACCTAACTGGGCCATGCCTCCAACACTAATCGCAGTGCAACTTGGAGAGAATGAGTCTTCCTTAGGGAATGACTATCCCTAATTGATGAACCTGGACCATTCACCTAACTGATCCATTCCTCCAGCACTAATCACATTGCAACCTGGAGAGAATGAGTCTACCATAGGGAATGACTATTTGGACCATTTCCTAAGGAAATTATTGTCCTGCACCAACCTCCAAAACAGACCATTCTTCGAAACTACTCACAACTCTGAACTTCGAAAGAATGATTGCACGGCGAGGAAGACTATTCTATTTGACCACTACTAAGAGTGACAACCAAGAAGAATGAATGTCCTAGACCATTCCCCCACACTAGACACAAGGGGAATCATTGTTATGGTACATCAACAATCTATTGGACCATTTGCATTACGAAAATGAATGTCCGATCTGGACCATTTTCTGAACTGGAAAATGCCTCTCCGTTAGAAATCTTGGGCCACTTTCCAGAATGGAAGGTGACTGCCCAACCTGAACCATTTTTTGAATTGGAAAATGGTTTCCCCATAAATTAATAACATATCAGTGCTCCCTCCCAACCTGGGAGTAATCTCTTACTTTTCCAATAAGGAAGTAATCTCCACGAGTACCAACTTGTCCCTTAAGTACACAAACTTTTCATCTTGGATAGAGTCTTTTCCAAAATATATGTTATCTGCCCATTTGTGAAGATATACTGGATAATCACTTCTCCCCTCTAGACTCTATCATGGAGGAAATAAAACTCAATATCAATGTTCTTTGACTTGTCATGGAACACTGGGTTCTCTGAAAGCTTCACACAACTTCTATTATCACAATATATCATGATTGAATCCAACACCTGATCAAATAGTCCAGAAACCAGCTTATGGAGCCACACTACTTCCATACAAGCATCACAAGATGCAATATACTCTGCTTCTGCAATGTTGAGTGCAACAAACTTTTGTTTCCTACTAGCCCATGACATGGTGGGAGAGATCAAAATGAAACATATCCAAGTGGCACTTCTTCTGTCATCTTCACTCCCTACCCAATCTAAATTGACAAATCCATGAATTGTATATCATAATTCAAATGTCCCACAAAGCAAATATCCAGCTGAGTATTCTCCAAATACATTAATGAGCCAATCAATTTTCGATACAGAGACGGGTCTATTGGATCAGAGTCTATCAACTTATTTAGATATGTCATCATGGGAGTTTTCCATGGATTTGCAATCCATCATCCCAGACTTCAACAGAACCACGCTTTTGTTGTATATGAGAGGCTCTACACCAAGTTTGCTTGAATCCATACAAGGTCTTATTCCATCTGCATACAAGGGCCTCTTTCTGGTATACCTCAAAAACTTGATCTCTACATACAATTCTTCTTCAATTACTCTGTTGAGAAGAACAAACATTACATTCATCTGATGTAAAATCCAACCCATGGATATTGTAGGAGATATAATGACTCGGGTAGAGGTATGTCTAGTTACTAGAAAAAGTTGTCATCATAGTCTTCTCCCTCCTTTTGGGAGAACCCTCTAGCCCTCAGTCTCACCTTGTATCTATCAATGCTTAAGTCTTTTTCACAATTTCTCACATGCATTGTTCTTCATCACAGCTTCCTTCCATTCCTTCTGCTTGAATGCTTCTAGTGGGTTCAAACTTGGTTCAATTGGTTGTTCTGACTTTTATTTTTTTCTTGGAATCTTCATTTTCTTCCTCATGTTTCTCTTTATTGTTGGAGTCCACGGAATATTCTATAGATTACATGCCATTATTTCCTGAAGGCTCCAACTTTTTCCTTCTGCCATAGGAACATAAATGTAGATGGACAACCAAAGATATCCAAGACTTCTTTTAGAAGAAGACTTCTTCTAGAGTCAAAATGAACATGTGTTTCTTATCATGGCTACTAATTTCAATGAAGAACATGGATAGATACTTCATATTCTTTATGGATTCTTATTCAATGGATCATATCATTTCGGATTAGATCCCTCCTAATCCTAGCTTCACGCCTGAATGAGCAATATGAATGCTCTTATGTTGGAATTTTGTGATCGTCTCCCTCCATCTGAGAGAGTCCATGATTTCGTCTGTTGCATCTCTCTTTTATTTCTGCAAAGTGTCACAAGCCTGTTCTGGTTTCCTTTTGATTCCTTACTTTCTTCGAGTCTGACTCCTCTAGGTTTCTTTAAGTTTGTTTCTATCTGTTTTGATTGTTTCCCGTATGGAATTTGTGTCATCCTTATAAACTTCTTCTATGACATCTTTCGCAAGGATTGTTCATCACAAGGGTACCTGCCCAGAATAAGAACGACAAGAGAAAACAAGAAATATCTATCTAGAGGAGATGTTAGTTTATGTTGTAAACAAGTACAATAAACATCTATATAAATAGTATTCATATGCAGTCAACTATTCATTTCACCTAGCAATAATAGAATCTTTCAAAGATTGCTTTTACAATTTGTAATGTAGCAACTATCACCCTTGATATATATAAATTTTAACAATTTAATCAAACCTGGAACGTGAAGCCTCACTTGTTATGTAGGGTGCGCTTGTTATTTTGAATGCACTAAATCCAAGATTACAGCTTGGACAAGATCTCTAGTACTATCCCGACAAACACACTCATGTTTTGCTAGATGATATAACATATACAAGTGCATACGTTTGAAACTTTGTAGCATCGTCCAATTTATCTTCCAACTAGATACCATCTTGATAAGAAGAGATTAGAAACTCAATCAAAAGATTCAATGATTAGAACAAGATAGAAAATATAAAATTTCAACTTTGACNAAATCAATTTGACCAGAATTCAACCTTTGACTTTGACTTTGACCAATCAACCTTTGACATTGACCAGTCAAAATTTGACTTTGAATTTGACCAAAAATTCAACCCTAACATTTTTGCTAGTTGAGGGTACCAAGAGGTGCACTAGGATGTCAATGAATTGGGTCAAACGTTTCATCAAAAGTGCTCGAACACATGGGTTACTGTTTGTTGCAGCTGCATAATCAGAAAACATAGCTACCGGTTATAATTGGTGCCACAATGAGCTTAACAAAGAACTTCCCAATATATCTTCAAGTGGTTAGACTGTCTAGAGATAGTGTGGGATCATAACCTATTAGAATAAAAGGGATGTGCTCATTTTTCCATATAAAATATAGCAATATTGTCACCCAACCATAGGAACGAAGCCACCCCTGAGCACCTTTAACCTTGACAGACAGAATAATTCCAGAAGCAAACCTTAAAACCAATAGCCAACTAAGATAGCATATATCTCTCCAAGGCTAGTGTACCAAGAAAAGAATCCAAACCATAACCAAGGCAGAAATTCCAAACCATAACCAAGTAGAAATTCCAAACCATAACCAAGTAGAAAGTCCAACCATAACCAAAAGCCAAAATCCCTGTTGTAGTAGTTTCACCTGCACTCCCTCTCCAAAACTTGTCCACCACTAGTCTGTGTGAGTTGTGAGAGTGTGAATCAAATGAGGTCTAGAACCCTCTTATTTATAGTCTTCCAAGTGGCCTAACTAGGCCGACTTGTACTTTTGGAGGATAATAATTTAATATAAATTATTATCTTAAGCCGACTTTCCTTCTAGGGTTATTATCCAACGTTTTATGGTTTCTCTTGCTTCTCGTAATATTCTAGTCTCATCAAAGGTTACACGTAGAGGTTAATACCTCCATTAGTACATATTGGAAAAATTGTGATGTTCCATTTGCAACGTTATGGACAAAATTGGCCATAATGTCAAAAAATAGAGGAAATTTTAAAAACAATTCTCCATATTGCCCGATAACGTCACTCTTGCAACGTACTACTAAAATCGTCATTCTTGCGATGAAGTTCGGAGGACGTATCTCTTGCGATGATGTAAAATTTGTGTCACTCTTGCGATGTTGGTGAAATATTCGTCACACTTGTGACGTTGTGGACACTAGGTTTTCCCCACCCCAACGGTCACCTAGTATTTGACCAAGTCAACTTTGACTTGGTAAACTATCGTATATTTCTAATACACCTAAATATCAATAGTTTCTTAGTAGATTTATAATAGACCCAAATTATTTTTGGGATCTTCTCATCCAATTCATCTATATTGAGAGAGAAGATCTTGGTCAAACCATGTTCCAAAATTTTATTGAAGGCTTCCATTGTTTTGTTACAATGTGGGTCATATGGACTACTCCTATGGTGCTAGACCATGAACTCCCTTTCTAGAGTCTTCATAATCTTATCAATGAAATATTTTTCCAAGTCACTCGCCAAACTCCTTAAGCAATCAAATTTGGTGATGATGTTCTAAAAAATGAAACTTTCCATAGTGTTGATTGAATAATATATAGTTGGAGTATATGCACACATTGTAAGATATTCTATTGTAGTGATAATGTATCAATATCATAAGTGTTAGATTGGTGGATTAATGAACCCAATGAAATCTACAACCCATTTTTTGAGTGGCTACAAAGAAAGAACTAGATTTAGGGGAATTTTGTCCCAACTTGATGGTCTACCAATCTACATACATATATCACAACTATTTTCATACAAAATACCATCTTTAAAAACTATAGGTCAACATAGTCCTTTTTGTAGTACTTTCCTAACAGTAGGTTCACGACCCACATGTCCTCCTTTATCCCTAATGCAGTATTATGATAAGATATATGGTCCAAAACATATCATTGAATAATTTGATCACTACCTAACTTATGTAATTGGCCTACTATAATCTAATAATAAACTATCTTAGTGAAAAGGTGTCTTTCCTTAGTTGCAAAGTAATCAATCAAAGATATTCATGTGGTTATAAATAATGCTCTAAATAATCTAGGACTTCTTTCACTCAAAAAGATCAACATCTAGGAGTTGGTCATTTAGAGGGTCTCCTGCTTCTTCAAATTCAATGCATGATAGGTGGTTTGGCCCTAATTTTTTCTTACCTAGTTTCACAACCACATCGACATCAAACTCTTGGAACAAGATTAAACATCAAGAGAAGCATCCTTATAACATGCGCTTGTTAACTAGGTACTTCAAAGTAGAGTGGTTTGTGAATAAATTAGAGTGTCCTCCAAGCATGTAGTGTTTGAATTTATATGTGACCATACACCATCTCCACACCTTCTCATTTCACAGTTGTGTAGTTGTGCCCCACTCGAGATGGCTTACTCTTAAGAAAATAGATGGGTTGATCCTAATTTTCTTCTCCCAATGCAATACTTGAAGCATCAACACACATGTTGAACTTAATTATCCCATTAGGAAAATATAGTATAGGCGCACTTACTAACTTCTACATCAATATATTAAGGGAACCCATACAAATTACCTTGTCTTCTTCAAAAAACACTCAATGGGTTCTGTGATAGCAATGTATATTTTGATGAACCACCTACTATATAGTATATCCTAATGTCGATTATAAAGTATGAACATTGTTAGTTGTTTGTAAGTTGAAAATCATAATGACCTTTGTTAGGTCAGCCAAAACTCTGCTATAACACACCACATGACCCAAAAACACCCCAAATGTAGTACAAAGTATGCACTTTTTCAAGTTCAAGGAAATTTGATGTTTCCAACACCTTTCAAAATGAGATAGTGTCACAAGATGATCCTTTAGCAAATCGTATATTGACCATTCATCTAGATACACCTCCAAAAAAATTTGGATATAGAGGTGAAAGGTGACAATGATAATTCTAGAGAATAAAGCATGGGTGTTCTTCAAGACAAAAAGAATTACATTATAGGCATAGGAACCCCACACTATTACAAAATTTGTCTTATTTTTATGTTCCTCAAGAATCTGTTAATAAATAAGTAAGCTTATAATCTTACAACATGATCCCATGCTTCATCATTGAATGGTATTAGGAATGGATCATGGACACAAGTGGTATTGAGTCTATTGGCACTAGAAGTCACACCTATATTGTTGTAGATGTAAGCCTAATACCCATCAGAATGTGAATAATAATGTTTTAAAAAGTGTGGAAAATGGATGTGAAACTCATTTTATGATGTTAATCACAAAACCTTCCATGAAATACACACCAGCAAGCAAGGATTTGAATAGCTTCAAATCAGTGTTCAAGAGATATAAATGAAAGATGGAAGACTTAGCAAGGAAAGTGCAATATGTGTATCAGTTTACATCAGGTATTGATGGAACACATATGGAAGAAAACTCATTTGAATAAGACTTCTTAATCCAAAGAGAAAAGCACTTTGATCAACTTACATAAAATATCACAATAAATCATTTACTGCAATAAAGAAACAAGCATCATGATGAATCATTCACCAGAGATTAATACCAAAGTGATAAAGAACAGAGATGGCCATAGGAAAAGACTGATTTTTCACCATTAAAAGATTCTTAAGTCTAGTCCATACATCAAGAAAAACTATGCTACAATAAGAGACTAAAAATAAGAGTTATTTGTTCAACCATTCAAACCTCATATCCCATTACAATGCATCTTAAATAACCAAAACATCAAAAAAAACCTTTACCATTCGCCCTTAACATCCTCATAGGATTCCATGCCTAAGGGAAGCGTGGAAACAGATGTACAACAAGAAAATAAAAAATTGTTATTTTGTAGGAAAATGTTGGAAATGTATTGAACAGATCCTTAACAACTGGGCATGTGGCTTTACTACATGCAACTCCTTAAGGCAGGTGGCCTTCTAATGTGAAAATAATCCTATGAGTGCTAGTACAAGTTCATATTGACACTTGGAAATCCCTCTTTCCTTCAAAATCTTCATAATATGAGTTCATAGTGCCAGTGTTGCAAACTGTCTTAAAACACCCAGTGCGCAATGCCAATGAGTCCAAGCGTTGTGAACTTTCCTATAGCAGCATGTTTTCTTGCAAAAAGATTCTGACCTTTTAAAAATTGTACTAGAAGTAGGATAGACCCTCCAAAAAATGTTGCAAACTCATTACAACCTGAAGTGACCTTGGAGAAACATAAAAATATTCTAAGTTTAGCTCAAAATTCAAAATCATCACTTAGTGTTGTAACTGCATGCAAAAACCATGAAAAAAGTGATGTTGATGTGGAAGATCTTGTTGTATTCATATTTTGGTTATGGTACTACTTCTAGTAGCCACCTTAGCCAACATATCTAAATTCCTCTTTGCCACTTTTTCTCTAAAAGGTTGTAACTCTGCTTTTAATTTTATGATTTCAGTTTAGCAGGCTCTCTTCTACCTATATACATTCTTGAGTTTTCTGTGAAGGGAAAAATAACTCTTAGCCATGAATATAGATTTATCAAGGGTCTCCTCATATATATATAACATATCCTTTATCTTAATTCAAGAATCCAAATCTTCCTTTTTCAATTTGTCAATTTTAGTTTTTGCATCCTTAAGTTGTCTCCTGAGTCTTTTGAAAGTAGGGTTACTTTCATGAGGAGGGGTGTTGATATCAATAACCTCCATGGGCTTCTTGGAAATTTGAAATTTGTCCTTTTTATTAGTTTAAGTCTTTGTTGTACCATCCTTTATAGGAACATGTTGTTTGGTTGTTGATCTAGTAAAAGGTCTTCTAGATTTGAATTTTTCTGCAGCAACTGGTGGGGAGAAAACAAGTTTTTTGCCTTTCAACTTCAATGTTTTGCTTGATGGTATTTCCATAGGTATATATTCTTCCATAGGTGAAACTTCTCTTTCATGAGGTTGTGAGGGACCACCTTATTCTTTTTTATCAGTAACTTGAAAAGATTTATCACTCCCAGTCATTCTCCTCTTCTTGCTTGAATATGAATGCACACTCTTCTCAACATGGGTAGGAGTTTGTCTTTTGGACTGTGGTGTAGGAGAAATATCTAACTGAAAATCGGATGCATCTAGGAAAGTTTCTTAGTTAGTGTTAGTCTTATTCAACTCTTCAAACACTAACATATTGATTAAACCAGAGTGAAAAACACTAGTTTCCACCTGCTTGGACTTTTCCTAGACTTTATCTGAGATTTTTCCAATACTCCTGAAAAGGTAAAAGGGAAGGTTCATAGATTATTTCCCAGTGATGTGTAGTAATAATATGATATGGTATTGATATATCATATTGAACCTTCCTTCTCATTGAAGTACCTTTGTATGACCATGAGCATCTTGTCAAAATAATCCAACATGTGACTTATGGGCACTCCTTTGGATAGGTTATCTCCTTGATATTCAGGTTTAAAGAATTCCATGGAGAAAGAAGAGTTCAGAGACATGTCTTTAAACCACTTCTCACAACAATCAGGTATATTTGTAGCTACATAAATAGAATGCTCAAAGACTTCAAACTCCATCATACTCACCTTAGTCTTTGTTCCATTGAAATTAAGTGCAAATTTCTTGGCCAATTCAGGATTCCCTCTTTGCATTTTCTGACAAAAATTAAGGCAACCCACCCTATGAAAGTATTCCTTGAAAAATGGTTCATATTTGATGAGTTGCATGTCATATGGTTCAGTTCTCACAATCTCTCCCCCCTTGTGTATTTTCTTGCTTTGTTGACTATCTGTAATTACTGTCTTAAAAACCTCATGTAGCCTCTTATGATATTTGTTATGTGAAATATAGAGTAAAACAAGGATTTTAGGGTTTGATTACAGAGATGATATACTTAGATTTCACCTATCTGAAAAATTATACACAACAATGGTATGAAGTGGAGGTAATTGCAAGTAGGAATGATAAGAGGGACATCAATTCAGTCTAAGTGAAAATGCAGACAACAAAAAAGAGACAACTATGTGTAAACAGAGGGTTTGCAGTGCCAACACCAGTTTGCAACACCAGTCTGCAACGCAATTGAACTAGGTTTAATGAAGGATTGATAATACTTTTCATGTCTGAGAGAACCTATAACGACTAGTTAAAACCTAGGCCTTTGAAAGATTTCAAAATTGACAAGGGTTTGGTCAATCAAAAGACAGAGGGTTCGCAATGCCAGTCTACAGCACACAATTTTTTGTGCGGAGTTATAATAGATAGTTCACAGCGCAAGATTTTCAATGGGAAATATTACTTGTTTACAAAAGAAAATTGTAGGATGGCCCTGAGATAACAATCTTGACCAATGGCCAGGGTTTAGAACATCTAAACAGTGGTTTTGAGAGTTAGCAATGCATGAACATTTAACAGTTTGCAACGCCAACAATACACAATAGATTTACATTCTCAATCAACCTTTTAAGCAGCATGCAATCGTCAAAGGGGTACCTAGTATGTCTGAATTTAGGTTGGTGATTTGTGAACTCGAGTTTTTCTTAAATGAAAGAATCCAATTTTCTTCAATCTACTATACTCAGTTCACAGCACCAGTATTCAAACTCCAGTAGCGCGCTTCATGGGAACTGTTAGAATAGTTCCTTGACATAATATTAAAAATAATAATGAGTTTAATGCACTGAAGATGATGAGATCTCCCCCGACATGTTTTCAAAGTGCAATGATGAGAGATTAGTGCACAAGGTACTTCTTGGTATGGTGCGAACTTTTAGGTGAGTTGGCAGCAAGAGAATATGACCTCTAACTTGACCTTTAAATGGTTGGAAAATGGCATAATGGGATTTTGTGTATAAACCCTTGATACGAGACATATGATGATGATGATTTTAAGACCAGGGTTGAGACCCATTTGACCCTTATTTTATTCATGATGATAAATGATAGCATGACACCAAGGCACTAACCCAAGACTATGCTTATGGAAAACCCAAATTTTGAGTTATGATATGAAATATAACCTAAAACCTAAGATTTAAAGACCCTGTGACTCAAAAAAAGACAAATCTAAAATGTTTTGACCCCTACACATCCTATGTGATAACAGAGTCTATTACTACTCAAACTCTCACTAAAGGAAAAGTCTTAACCTTCATAGGAGAGCCTGGAAGAAACTACTAGGAAAGCCACCCATTATCACCTCAATGGCCTTGCCTCTCACTTTAAGGATAAGAAAGGGGCTTCCTGACCTAAGGAGGGTGTTCCTATGGTCAATTTGGCTATGATCGATGTAGATGAAAAGTGTAGCAAGATTGTATTAACAAAGTTTAGTGCTCAATAAAAAAATGAATAAAGAAGATTGATTTCACCAAGCCTATTTAAAAGTTAAACAAGCTCTTCAGAGAATTTTGCAAACATTGTGAGTTATGATTGTTTCAAGAAAGTTTGATCATCAAACATTTAATGATCAATGACACATAAATATGTCAAATGATAAGATTGCAACCCCACATCAAACTCAAGTGATGAAAAATACTTATGATGATGATTGAAGTATCCACAAACCAATCAACAAATAAGGATAAAATGATGATTAACTTAATCTTATGTTTTCTCAAAAATTATGTGAATTCCCACAGTAAATATACCATCGTTTGAAGTGTTGTTGTTATCCAATGTTAAGCTCATAATTGTACAAAAAAATACAATTAACTTAACCTTCAAATGAAATATTGCTATTGTTTTATTTGGCCTAAATGTTTTTGATTTAGATCAAGGGGCACTTCTCAACAGTGTCATGTGGAGATGCTTTTGTCCACAATCCACTATTGTAGAATTCCAATGTCTAGATTTAAGGAAACAAGGCACAAGTATTAAATATTTTCCTTCAAAGTGTTATGATTTTAGATCATCCACAAAATAGAGTATGTTGAATTTTAAACAAGTGGACTTTATGATATCTTCAAGAAAACAAGTATAAACATGTAAGCAAATTGTTTAATAATGGCCAAGAAAAGTAATGTGTGCAGATGCCAAATTCAATGTATAAATATTGACAATTTAGGAATCACTTATGATCATAAACAGGTGCATCATCATGTGAAAAAAGTTCTTATTCCAAATCTAATATGAAATAGAATTATATGTTCAACAACGCAACATGTATTCTAGCTTCCATAATTAGGTATGATAGTACTAAACCATGAAATGTGTCAACCATATAGTGAATTTTGTCTTGAAACTATCAGAGGTTTTTTCATTAAATATTTCAATCAGCAAGACTAAACCATAGGAATCCACCATAAATGACTTGAAGCATGAAACTTTACTGGTTGTTTGACTTTGAGCCAGATTTGTTAGGAAAATTTAGGCAATTTTGAGGGGAGATGTCAAGCTCATGGAGCAAGTTGTCCATCCCAAAGAGGCATCAATTTGTTTCCTTAAAGTGTTCAAATTGTAACCATTCAAAACGTTTCTTAAGTATTGAATAAGAACGTTGATAAAATGAAACCCTTATGCAAAACCATAAAGAACTATTGAAATTTAGTAAGTTGTTTCACTTAATGGCTAAGTATTTTCATTGTTAAAGGAATCTATTTAGTGGAGGAGTGTGTCATGATCATATGAGAGCCCAAACATTGTTGAATATGTATGTTTATCATCAAATCATTATTAATCAATTTCAACAAGTGAAATGAAAAGCTAGTTCAAATGATCAATGTCAAGTATTTTCATCATTTAATGAATGATTTAAACTCAAACAAAAGATTTCATCATGTTCATTAGAGTTTATTAATTGGTTAGATCCATCCCTAAAAATCTTTGAAAGAAAACTTAAGCATTTATATCTAACACATTTGTAACTATCATAGAATCAAGCATTAAATAAAAAGATGATTTTCTAAGCTAAACTCAAGCTTAATCTAGATCTAACAGTTATCTCAAGACTTATGAGAAGAACAACTTAGATCTAATTAAAACCCTAGATTCCTCAAAACAAACAAGGAAAAGAAAGTTAAATTGAAAATTTTTATGAGAGAAAGGAAATGAAAGATCGGTGCTGAAATACTATTGGGCTATGGGGTCAACCTATCACTTTTTGAGGCCTGATTTTTTGCAATGAATCTTAGGATTCTAGGCAACCCTAGGGTGTACCCAGAAAATTCCCCCAAGAATACTTGAATGCTCCAAGATCTAGATAGTGATAAGAGAGTGCGAACAACTTCTTTAATTAACAAGGGGTAGCCTCTACATTATCCTAAGGTAGGAGTTAGAAATCAAATCAAGCTTTTCCAAACTCAATACTCTAGTTTAAGCATAGAAAACTAAAGACTATAAGGAAATTCATTACCTTATCAAGATCGTCCAGTGTATCACTTTGTTCCTCTTGTGGCTCCTTGATAGATTTCTCAATCCACCTTCACATGTTACAATCAAGACAATATTGTTATATTCCTCACAAAAAAAATTCTCAAGAAAACACTAAGCCCAAGCATTAGCATGACATAGAAATGAGTCAAGTGATATCTCTTATTCTCCAAAATCTACTTACAAATGAGAGCAATTCCTTCCTTATATAGGTGAGGTTCCCTTCATCCCTTTATTGGAGGGCTCTATTGAGGAATGGAATTCCATTGGTATAGACTCAAAAGTTTGATTGTGGGGACTAGCTATGGGATGGAATGCCAGAACTGTCAAGGTGTTAAATTCCTAGGGTTTTTACTTAGACATTGGCATAAAAATTATCCTAGAGGATATGGCTAGATGTTTTATGGTCTTGAACATATATGGGCCTACTCAAGACTACATACCCTTCTGGGAAAACCTCTTAAACAGGTCTTTCCTGAGAAATGAAGATCTCATCCTAGGAGGAGATTTAAACTACTCTCTAAGAATGGAAGAATCTTGGGGACAAAGGACTAACCTAGACTCCCTCTAGGAGTTGTTCAACCACAAAATGGGAGAAAAGGGATTGATAGATATAGCTCCCATAACGTTATGTCCTTCTTAGAAAAATAAGAGGATAGAGGAGGATTACATTTCCAAATGACTAGATTGTTTTTTTATCTCAGAAAAACTCTTGGAAATGCCTCTCCTTTTTAGACAATGGATTGGATATGGAGGGGAGTCTAATCATCACCCGATATTTATGGAGGTTGCGGGAAGATAAAAAAAAAACAGCTAGCCCCTTCAAATTTAATTCATATTGGCTAAAGGAAGAAGAATTTATATCTCTAGTCAAGGAACGTTGGACCCCCATTGACCAGAATGACAGAGCGGCGATTCAATTTGCCAAAAATCTCAAAAATATAAAAAAGGTCACTGTCGAACGAGCTCGTGCAAAGAGATAGAAGAATAAATAGATAAGAATCCCTACAATCCATATATGATTTGGATGGTGGAGGTTATGCTTCCCCTGAAACAAAAGTGGCCCTATTGGCGCTAAAAAAAAAAGAGAAGACAAATTTTCGAAGCAAAAGAAAAAGAGTGGAGATTAAAAAGTAGAGCCTTGTGGTTACAAAGTGGGGATGAGAATGTTAGAAAAAAAGGTGTTCTCATTTCACCATAGATAATATAGCAATAGTTTCACTCAATGATAGGCCAAAGACACCCTCGAGCACCTTAACCTTGATAGAGAGAATAATTCTGGAAGCAACCCTAGAACCAATAGCCAATCAATGTAGAATGCCTCTCTCCAGAGATAGCACACAATGCAAAAATTCCAAACCATAACCAAGAGAAATTCCAAGCCTAAAACCGAAAATACAAGTTGCAATAGTTGCAACTACAGCTGCAGCTACTCTCCAAACTTGTGCACTTACTAAATTTATGCAGTTGCGAGATGTGTGTGTCCAAATGAGCTCTAGCATCCTATATTTATAATGCTCTTTCTTATCTATATGGGATGACTTCTCTTTCTGGAGGCTAGAAACTCAATATTAATTATTCTCTGTAGCTAATTTGTCTTCTAGGGTTATGTCCAAGGCTTTTAGGGTTTTTCTTGCTTCCCAGAATATTCTAGTCTTGTTAAAGTTACACGTGGAGTTTAATACCTCCCGCAACTACCAAAATATCAACACTCCATCCTAGCTAGGGAGGTATTAAAGGCAATGATCTTGAGAAAAAATAGATCATTCAATCTGTAGCATCATCATAGCCAGGTAGGATATCTCATGATCAAATCATGAGCACCATCATCACTATTAGTATCATCTCATAGCATCAACTGCATCATCTCTCAAATCTACTCCATATGAGTAATCATGCATGATGCTGAATAAGTCACTTACTCCACAAAGTGATATAAGAACCATTATTCTAATCCATACATACGTCCTAGAAGAATAATTGTTCCAACATATGTTGGAAGCCAGGCCATGGGCTATAAGGACTATTCTTCTTATCCAGACATACATCCTAGAAGAATAAATGTCCTGGACTATTTTCCACATGGAGAATGTCTGTCCACCAACACACTGACTATCCAGCTAGCTGGTAATCATTTCCAACACTATTGATAGTCTTCATGGAAATCATAATAATGTCATTCAATAGAACACAACTATGTCTATCCATAGTAGTACACAACTACTATTCAGTGGTACACAACCATACCAAGTAGCACACAACTACTTAATCAGTGACACATAGTCACAACCAGTGGAACACATCCACCACAGTAGCATACATCTATTGTCCAGATATGTTAAGCCCTAATATTGGCTCATTACCCCTTAATTGGGGCATATTAGATTAGTAATGCTATTTTATTTATGTCGGCTTAGGCCATTAGTTGTAATTTAGATTAGTAATGTTATTTTAATTATGTCGGCTTTAAGCCATTA
>SNQJ01S0091681.1:0-21905 GCA_010110895.2 Picea sitchensis | reverse complement strand
TTGTATTTATTAAACCACCATTGGACAGGTGTTGTCTCCATAGGCCAACGGACCCCCCCCAAAAAAAAACCGCTTACCACCTCATGGGGGGTCCGGAATACCACTCCCCCTCCAAAACCACCCTCCCCCCAAAACTCAAAACCACCAGTCTTGACCAATCTTTTTTCCAGAGGAGATTCTGGGAAAATGAAGACGGATTTTCAAAATATGAGAGAGGTTTTTTCTCAACACAGGCTGAAGAAAAAAAACCTCTCTTAGTTTTTTCACAAGTGCCACGAGAAGGGAGAATCAAATCCATATTCAAGGCCCATTTTTTCAGTTTTTCATTCTTCTGTTGCAGTCCTGATTTTGCAAGAGGTGTTTCGGTGAGATGGAGCTGAATTTGGATAAACCAAAGGATTTTTTTGTCCAGAACATGCCCGTATACAATAACCTCCTTCAGTAGTTTCCCAAGTGTCATAATTAAAGAGAAAAATATGTCTGAGTGGACCTCTTTTTTGCAGAAATTCGGCCCGTCTTTCATGGCGGACAGTTCCAGATTTTTGGGGATTTGTGGCTATTTTTAGCCGAGACGGTTAAATATGACTTACACAACTTGTTGGGGGATCTCTCATATTTATTCAGATGATTTTTAATGTAAAAGGTTGTTGATATCAGGCCCAAGCAGGCTAGGAGAACTGTAACTTCTATCAAGAGATTTTCCATAAATATAAAGAACGTTTCACAGGATTCTTGCATGTTAGCTATTGGTGAAGTTTTTCCCTCGTCATTGAATGTGTATTTGGCTTTGTTATCATTGTGTTATTTGTCTGATCTTTTTAAAAGGAGTTAAAGTTACAGGATTTATCTTTGCATACCCTATTTTTTGACTTTTAAAAATCTAAATGTTTGTCTTCTGATATTATAGTGAAGAAATTCATAAATGCTTATTTACTATGATTGATAATCTCACCTTTTCTGCTAATCCATCGCTTATTCCCAAAGAATCCAATAGTTGCATTATCTTTCCCTGTGAAAAGACTTCTTATAAACTGTTCTTTGATCTCTATCTTTATGAATAGACCCCATAGCCCAATGGAAGTGTGAAACCTTTTCTAGCCAATCTACAGAAAACTCCAAGAACATAACCTATTCTGCATAACTAGCCTAATATCCTATTTCAAACAAATCTAAATTCAAAAAAGAGATCCCTCTCTGAGTCTCGGAGGGCTATATCCCTAACTCGAAGTGGTTTTGATGGTGCCTTTGTGACTACCTCCATAGCCTTGGACAAATTACAGAGTGCTAACAGAATGGCGACTCCACTAGGGACTTTCTCCAGTAGTACACTTCAAAGTTCCAGATCTGATCATTGATGGTGGACAGTGACCAGACACAAGAAGGCTGATATCATTCACCTGGCGACTCCAAATTAGCTCTAGACAGTGCCAACTCAAAGACTCCACTGGAGGAAGAACCTAAAGCATGGCCAAGCAGCCTAGAAAGACCAGGTACTCAAGCTCAAATTGCATTCAAGACATCTTTGGTTTTATCTACAATTATGTTTTGTCTTATTCTAAGCCTGATCAAAAGTATATTGTTGAAGATTACATTTATCATCTGCAAACTAATGAGCCTCAAGAGATCAGATCCCCAATTGTAGATTATGTACATACTCATACACATGGACACATCCCAGATGCACCTGTAGAAGTCCTAGTGAGACATAATCCTTCTTCTTTATCTCCTACTCTTGCTAAAGCTCTGAATGATTGTAAGCCTCTTGCTTCACCTCTTGTACCTGCCAAAATCCTAGACAGATACAAGCCCCTAGATTTGCCTCATATCCTCGATGACTTCCCTGCAAATTACACTAATAATCTGCCCAGGTTTTATGGAGAGAATGCCAATATTACTGCTGAAAATTATATCCAAAGTCTTGAGGATTTTCTTGACCTCTTTGAGGTAGAAGATGATTATGTCTGCATCTGAATGTTTTCCCTATCATTGGGAGGTAAAGTCAAGAACTGGTTTAAAAAACTCCCAGCTGC
Organism: Picea sitchensis; assembly: GCA_010110895.2. Taxonomy (NCBI): domain Eukaryota; kingdom Viridiplantae; phylum Streptophyta; class Pinopsida; order Pinales; family Pinaceae; genus Picea; species Picea sitchensis. The sequence goes on along the minus strand of SNQJ01S0091681.1, from coordinate 19,875 downwards.
AAGCATTAACAATTTCCATCAGTTTGTGCAAGTTTTCCTAGATCGATGGGTGATCATGAGAAATGTCTTTCTCATCTTGGAAGAGTATGACCATTTGAAAAGATAGCCAGGGGAAACAATACAACATTTTTCAGCAAGGTTCAATAAGGTATATCATGCAATGCCTGTTGATATAAGGCCACCCCCAGGATCAGCTCACTTGCGTTTCCCAGATGCCTATCCTGAGATGGCATTCCAATTAAGAGAAAGGAACACTGCAACTCTCGAAGAAATGCAGAACATTGCAGTTGATGTGGAGGCCAACTTGTTGATCAAAAGGTCAAAGGTAAAGAATAAAAAAAAGGAGCAGCTGAAGTCATCAGAAGCTAAACTAGACATTTTGGCCAGTGCCATGGAAGAGATGATGCAGAGGATCAACAGGAATGATGAGATTGTTGTCCAAAGACATCATGTTCCATTGACGGTCATTGTTCCCAAACNTGGCATTCCCTACTTGGATAATCTACCCAAGTATGATCAGTATGATGATGATCATGAGGCTGAAATAGAGTTGGATTGTTCAAAGAAATCAGCCACATATGAATGGGAGGAAAAAGATCATTTACAGTTCAGATATAACAATCATCCCTTGCACAACAGTCATGACAGCAATGAGGAAGAGGCAGAAAAATTCAGAGTAAGGGAAAAATCTTTGCCCTTATGTTTCTCTTCTTTTCAATTTTTGAGAGGAAATTGTAAGCAAGTTGTCAATAGTAGAGAGGGAGAATTTTCTAATCAAATAGGTGAAGATGTCATTGTTGATGTGGAGGTTTTTCTAAATCCATAGTTGCGGCCCTTTACCAACTTTTATTTTCAAATTTCAGATGAAAGATTAAAGCCTGAGGCAAATTATGAATTAATCCAAAATAACTCTGTACCATTATTCTTTAATTCATTTCAGTTTTTGAAAAAGAATCTTGAGTATATGCTAAAGGATAAATACACAGAAAATCAAGAAGTTTTGGTGGAACCAATGCAGCAGTCAGTTCAATTTCTACAGGATCCAATATCTGATGTGTTGGATGACTGGTGTTGTCAAAGTCATTTTCCATTATCCAGCTATGGGATAAAAAGTTGTTATGATATTGACATGATCAGGCAGGTAGCTTCATTTTCTTTTTCAGCAAAATTCATATTACAAAGCCCATCAGAGAAGTTGCAACCATGTCAGGAAGTGCATGAGGAGGCAAAGAGCATAACTAGGACATCAAATCATGAAGTTGAGTTGGTTAAATTTGAATATCTAGTAATAGGTCAAGTTTATCTTGATCCAATGGCTATTTATATGGAGAAATTTTTCATCACATAGCCACAATGCATTCCCATTATTCATGTTATATGTCGTGTTTATCAAGCCCCTTGTGATCAAGATCAAGATGGGAAGCATTTCATGATGCCTATGCAAGTTCTATTTCTGATATTGTTTGAAAACATTGAAAGAGCAGAGTTGTTAGAGAAGTTTCTTGACTGGATGCATTGGCATTATTGTATCATTTAGAATGACAAAATTATCATTAGCATAGGGTAGGTAGAAAAAAGTGAATAAACTCAGCATTCTGAGCATCTCTTTTTTCAGCAACGTTCATTTTAATTTGTTTTCAGTTGCAAGATCAAAACAGCTACAGGTTGTAGAATAAGATTTTGGGATTATCCCAAAAAATAAAGCATCGGTCTGCATGTCTAGCGTTCAGTGGTTCTTGACACCTCCTCAAAGAAGCTACCATCCCTAGGTGGAGCCACTGTTATAACTCTATAATTCATAGTATCATCTGTTGACTGGAAATTTTTTCAATCTGGGTGTATTTTGGCTTGCAAATAATATTTCATTGCTGCAAATTATTTTCAAGGAAAGGAAAAGAAAAGAAAATTCATGATTGTTGACGCTGAGTGGTGTTTCCTAACCCCATGGAGACAAAATCAAGGGAAGTAGCACACAAAACCCACAAAAAGCACTAAGCCAAAGTTTTTGTTGCATTCGCGCCTAGAGAATAAAGAACGCGCTTAGATCGACGATCAATCTAGAAGCGTGTAGATCAATGGCTAGTAGTGGATTCCAGACCCCCTCGATTGTTCTACTTTTAATGGTGGGGGGGGGTCCGTAATGGTGATTAAAAAGTGAGCGTAGATCTATAGTCATCATGACAGTGCGCAGATGGACAGCCTATAGGCGATTCCGGACCCCCTCGATCGTTATGTATTTAACGGTGGGGGGGTGGGGGTCAAGAATGAGGCAGTTTTTCTGGTGGGCCCTGTCCCAACGTGTCATCCATCCATTTCGCCTGATCCTCCATCACCTCTTCTGCATCCTTCATCCGCCTCTGCGCCACTCATTCCTTTGTCCTTTCGTCCCTTAGCCACATCTCGCCCACCACCCGTCCATGAATAATCAAACTTAGAATAAACAAAAATAACAATAAAGTTAATTAGATTAAATAATAAATGTTAGTATAGTTAGAATAGGTTAAACTAGATATAATTGACTAGTTAATAATTAATTAATTAATAATTAAGTTAAAAATCTAAGTTAGTAATTAGGTTAGAGTTTGATTAATTAACATTAAAATAAAAATAATATTAAAAAACAAAAAACAAAAACAAATCCTATCCTAAGTTCTACCCACCCCCCAACTTCACGTATACCTCACATCACATCAAAAGTAAATCAACGGGTAAGAAAAATTCTGGACCCCCCCTCACCATCCAAAGTTTAACGAGAGGGGGGGTCCGGAATGGTTGTATTTATTAAACCACCCTTGGATAGGTGTCCTCTCCATAGGCCAGAAGACCCCCCCCCAAAAAAAACCACTTACCACCTCAGGGGGGGTCCGAAATACCACTCCCCCTCCAAAACTGCCCTCCCCCCAAAACTCAAAACCACCAGTCTTGACCAATCTTTTTCCAAAGATGATTCTGGGAAAATGAAGACAGATTTTCAAAATTCGATAGAGGTTTTTTCTCATCGCGGGCTGAAGAACAAAAACCTTTCTCATTTTTTTCACAGGTGCCATGAGAAGGGAGAATCGAATCCATCTTCAAGGCCCATTTTTTCAGTTTTTCATCCTTCTGTTGCAGTCCTAATTTTGTGGGAGGTGTTTCGATGAGATGGAGTTGAATTTGGCGAAACCAAAGGAGTTTTTTTTCCAGCACATGCCCATATACAATAACCTCCTTTAGTTTTTTCCCAGGTTTCATAAGTAAAGAGAAACATATGTCTGAGTGGACCTCTTTTTCACATAAATTCGGCCCTTCTTTCATGGCAGATAGTTCCAGATTTTTGGGGATTTGTGGCTATTTTTGGCTGAGGTGGTTAAATACGACTTAAAAATCTTGTTGGGGGATCTCTCCCATTTATTCAGATGATTTTTAATGGAAAAGGTTGTTGATCTCAATCCCAAGCAGGCTAGGAGCACTGTAACTTCTATCAAGAGATTTTCCAGAAATATAAAGAAATGTTTCATAGGATTCTTGTATGTTAGCTATTGGTGAATTTTTTACCTCGTCGTTGAATGTGTATCTACCTTTTTTATCATTGTGTTGTCAGTTTGATCTTTTTAAAAGGAGTTAAATTTACAGGATTTATCTTTGCATACCCTGTTTTCTTACTTTTAAGAATCTCAATGTTTGTCTTCTGATGTTATAGTGAAGAAATTCTTAAATGTTTCTTTACTGTGATTGATAATATCACCTTTTCTGCTAATCCATCGCTTATTCCCAAAGAATCCAATAGTTGCATTATCTTTCCATGTTAAAATACTTCTTATAAATTGTTCTTTGATCTCTATCATTATGAATAGACCCCATAGCCCAATGGAAGCGTGAAACCTTTTCCAGCCAATCTACAGAAAAATCCAAGAACATAACCTATTCTGCATAACTAGCCTAATATCCTATTTCAAACAAATCTAAATTCGATAGAGAGATCCCTCTTTGAGTCTCGGAGGGCTAGATCCCTGACTCGAAGCGGTTTTGATGTTGTCTCTATGACTACTCCACAACCTTGGGCAAATTACAGACTGCTAACATGTACTATGTGATTGTGTTTCTTTCAGTAAGATCCTTATTATGTTGTTGTTATAATGAAGATTAATAATAATATATTAAGAAAGAAACTTTTAACATGGAATCAGAGCTAAGTTGAAGAGAGAATCTTTCACAGAAAAAGAAAAACGTCATTGTTGTCGTACAAGAAAATTAGGGATTTTTATTAAAGAGGAATTTCATCCCAAAGATCATCTAGAAAAGTGTTCCCTAGCCTAAGGAACTCATTGGCACCTTCAACGAACCTTTTCAGTGGATAGAACTCCCAAAAAGTGAAACCCTAGTTTTCATTAGTACCAGAAAACCAGAAGCACTGGTCCAGAAATCCGTTGGTCCAGTTTCAAGGGTCAAAAATTGGAATTTTCAGAAAATGATTATACCAACATACTCGCCTCAGTCCAACACATCGTTTGGTGAGTTCACTTTTCAAATCCAAGAAATTTGATTTTTTATTATTTCTATAGCCCGGAGGGCTAGGGTTTCTACTGCAAGAAAGAATGACTACCGGTATGAGGGTAGAAGACAGGCTGGAAGGATCTAGAAACTTCATATCTTAGAAGCATAGGTTGCATATGATTCTAGATGAGAACATGTCACAGTGAGTGTACCAGAACCAGAGGAAGAAGAGAAAAAGACCAAGCATAAGGAAAAGGGAAAAGCACATGTGGCAAAGGAAGAGGAATCTCCTCCCTCAAATAAATCTTTGGTAGAAATTGAGGATTATGTACTTTAAGTTGAAGATAGTTGATCTAAAGAAAGATAGCAAATGGTGGAGTCCGTGGACCCTCCCCACACAAAAACAAAAGATAAGTATTCATGTTTGTTTTTAGTATCTTGTTTAATTTAATACTTTCTCATTACAAGTTAGATTTTTGTGAGAATCTTAATTAACCTCATTTTACTTCAGTGTCTATGCAGACTTATGAAGGAAGTATCAAAGAAGAGGATAAATAAAGAGATAAAATATTTATTTCAGGTATGATCACTCATGAGAGTGACAAAGGTATGTGTTTAGCTATGATAGTAAGGGAAAAATTGGTAATTTCATAGATAGAGTGAAAAAGAGTTCAAAAGTCTTATTCATGATTAGGGTTTAAAATGTGTACATGGTTGAACAATTTTTTCCTAAGAAAAGATGTGTACTACTCTGATAGAAATCATGATATAGTTTTATTTGATTACTACTTATTGTTACTGACTGATTGGCTAAGTGACATATCTTAGAAAGCATATTGTAAGTAAGTTTACAGGTCTCAAAATAAAGAACTTATGCCTTGACTTGCATAAGTTAGACAACATGAGAAGGACTTATGATATGGTGACAGTCAGTAAATACCAGACAGTATCCAGTATTTATATAGGAGCAGGAGGCTCCTAAATATGCAGAACATAAATGTTCAAGATGAAGAGAAAGATGGATACTCAAATATAGTTGATGAGATGCAGGTAATTGTAATTTGTTCAAGTACCGTTCTCATAGATGCAGAGGGAGCAGGTTGATCCAGTATGAAGTCAGAAAGAAATAAATGTTTGAACTCAAGAAGTCACCCAGGATATTACAGAAGAGAACTTCAAGGATAATGATTATCAGATGTTACACAGTTAAAGAATCTCTTATTTTGGTGCAAGAGGGAGCTATGTCTCCAAGTTCAAAATGGAGGATTGTGATTTGATGCAGTTAGGAAAGTAGTGGTCCATGGAACAGTTTACTCAGTGGATGAGTCATGAGATATTTTGATCAATATGAAAGTTATCCAATAGATGAATGGTTCCCAACATATGGGTATCATGGTATTATACCATGGAAATATTTTGGACCACAAGAGATTTTTTCAGATCCCATAGTGATACCTTCGTAGAGAAGGAAGAGACCTACGTAGGGAAGGAATGAGAAATCCCACAAGGGAAGGAATGAGCAATCCCACAGGTATACCTTCGTAGAGAAGGAATGAGAAATCCCACAGGTAGACCTTCGTAGAGAAGGAGAAAGAGACGAGACCTTCATAGAGAAGGGGAATGAGAAATTTTCCAAGGTTGGCCTCTGTCCAAGTGTTGAGTTTTTTATACTCTAGGGACATGCTAGAATACCCTCGTAGAGAGGGGTGTGACCACCCTCATAGAGAGGAATGAGGATGTTTCTCCAAGGGGCAGCAGGCATATACTCTCCTCTATCCAAGGATTGAGTAGCCTGNAGACCTTCGTAGAGAAGGAGAAAGAGAAGATAACTTCGTAGGGAAGAAAGAGACCTTCATAGAGAAGGGGAATGAGAAATTTTCCAAGGTTTGCCTCTGTCCAAGTGTTGAGTTTTGGATACTCTAGGGACATGCTAGAATACCCTCGTAGAGAGGGGTTTGACCACCTTCGTAGAGAGGAGTGTGTATGTTTCTCCAAGGGGTAGTAGGTAGATACTCTCCTCTGGCCAAGGATTGAGTAGCCTAGAACAAAAACCTTGACCATGTGGAATGGNCTTAGCTTCTCTAGTTCATGTGGGATGACTAGGAGTGAAGCTATGGTAGTAGTCCTCCCTAGTGGATGGGTGAGATAGATGACTACAAGAGAAGGGAGAACATAAAAAGAATGGAAAAAATCATAGAATATCTTATGTGTGAAGATAAGATATATGCTGTGTGAAGATAAGAAAGAGTATCTTATGCGTGAAGATGAAAGAAAGAAAGAGTATCTTCTATGCGAAGATAAAGAGAACAAAACTTATTTAATATGGATTCATGGAGAACCAGTCAGTGATCGTGATGCCAGATAACCAAGTGTATTATATTGATGCCTCATGTTGCCTATTTGATAATGTTATGCAGTTGATGGTGTTTCCCAGTTGATGATGTTGCCCAGTTGTTATCCAATTGATGTTGTTGTCCAGTTGATGATGATTATCCAGTTGATGATATTGCCCAAATAATATTGTTCAGTTGATGATGGCATCCAATGACCTGTCAAAAGATAAATAGTATCCTTCTTGTTAAGAGGGAGTGTTAAAATATTGTGTAACTACAAAGAATATTCTTATCCCCTTTTGTGGATAAATAAAAAGATAAAATATATATATTGACAAGTCGGCCCTATTGTGCCTAGACAATACAAATGTAAATTAAAAAGGTAAAGTGGACAGGTCGGCCCTGACCTAATTATTGGGGGGGGACAACTTGTATTTATAAGAGGCCTAGCATCTCATTTGTACACACACTCATCAAGCTCTCTCTATCAAGTGTGCAAGTCTAAGAGTGATGCAGCTACAAGGATAAGTGATGTAGCTACAAGGAAGAGTATCTCAGTAAAGGAGAAGGTTATCTTGGTAAAGGAATATCTTGGTCTAAGTGGTGTGCTACTCTGTTATGGTTAGGGTTTCTGGTGGATATTCTGTTTGGTGAGATCTCTCTTGTGAGAGACATTGTACTTGGTTATTGAATCTATATTAAAGAATTTTTGTTGGGTTTTCTTCCCCTTGAGGGTTTCCCAGGATAAATGCTTGTGTACTCTATGATTGTGTTTCTTTCAGTAAGATCCTTATTATGATGTTTTTATAATGAAGATTAATAATAACAGATTAAGCAAGAAACTTTAACAGAATCAATATACCATGGTTTCATATTTGAGTGATGGAACCTAAGTCATCATGTAAATGAGGGAGAATAAGGAGAAAATCTACATCTAAATGGCATGAGAAAGAGATCTCATGCAAGCTAGAACAAGCCACACTCATTAATTGGGTGGCTCTGGGACCATTACCCCTGAAGAGGCAACAGAGTCCTCTAAAGTCAACAAATATTCTAATCTCTCATGCTAAATTAGGTTGATCCAATCATATTCTTCTACTAGAAATATAAACCTAGTGGCCAAAATTAAATCTATTCTACTTTTACCTTCTTCTTTGTTCTAGAATTCAACTTGTACAACCTCTTTTAACAGGTTTCATCCAATTTCAATTCTCTCTTTTTTTCTTTGAACCCTCCATTTATTCCCTTAATCTTAGTGAAACTCTTAGGGAAGAGGTCTTTGTATTCTTGAGTAGAATTGCAACTTATGGCATGGTTTTCATGTCCCAATCATCATAAACTATGGTGATCTTAGACTCTTCTTTCATTATGATATTTATCTTCTCAACTTTAGTTTTTGTTTGTATGTTTTTCTAGCCCTTCATCCACAATATATTTCATAAATTGCTCCCCTTCCATCTCCTTCAACTTGAAGTAATAAAACTCATCATGGTCACTCTCACTTTCATCACTCTATTCAACCTTGTGACAAAAAGTACTTCCTTTTCCCAATTGGAGAATACTAAATATCAATGTCTCAAAATAACTTGAGAGATTGGCCTACTTTTCCAATCATGGAAAAGGAATTTATGTTTTCTACTGAGAGCAGTATTAATCCTAGTATTCCTACACATGCATTAGAACGTTGCACATAAGTACTAGTGTATCCCATACCATTCCTTCATATGTTATCTCATCTCTTCATATAGGGACAAATATTTAGGAATGGACTTGAGAGAATAGAGAAACCAATGGGTTCAAAACTTTTCAAGGAACCCTTCTTTCATCTATCATTTCATGGAATTATCTACATGGGTCTTCAAATTAGTCCTACCTTGATAGAATTGTGAAACCTTAAAATCAAAATACTTTGCATACTACTAGGTATCTGACATTTCAAACTTTGGTGGTGGAAGGAATTGATATCTTATAGATGGTTGAACCTAATCTCACTCTATTGGTTCTCTTTAAGGGTGGCCCACCAGTAGGCTAGATTATTCCTAATTGCAACATCCATGGTTCATGGGACTAGTTATTTTGGTGCAACTCCTTGCTCAATCTGATCCAAAAAGAGATATACACTCAAAGTTTCATCATATACAAGGGGATTCGTCAATTCTCTACAATCCACTTGATATGTCAAATTGAGTCATGCCACCTAAAATATAATTTTTGGTTTAGATCTTGTTATCTCTACATTTCCTCTATTGAATCATCGTCAAATAAGGACATAAATTGCTAACAAACAAAACCATCTATTGTTGGTTTCACATAATCATATTTTGTCTAGGCAGTCAAATTATAGATATGGTATACCATGGAACCATCCATCATATCCTCAGTCAATCTATTATATCTAGGACCTTGATACAATTTAATAGGTTGTACCAACTACTTTCCCTCAAGCTTGAAGGAAATTTTTCATTTCGTCAAGTTAATGATGGAATCATTGTCATAAGCCCATTAAATTCCAAACAGTGATGGGTAAGGGTCCTTATTTTTCAATATTTCAATCACCTCAAAACCTTCCACTAATTTTACCACCAAAACGTTGACTTCAACATCCTCAAACCTCCTAGTAAGGAAAACTCTATACTAGTTGAATGGGTGCAACTAGATCAGGAAGTAAACTAGTTGGGGGATCCCCATCATATCTCAAGAGTTATTTGATAAAATATTCATGACATTAGACTAGAGGTGTAGGAAGACATCTCTTACATCATACCCAAAAATATCTAGTTAGGTTCCTACCCTAACCTCCCTACTAAGTTTAGGCTACCTAGGAGTTAGTTAATTGTTGTATGTCACCATCCACTTTGAATAAGGCCCATTGGATAGTAGTGGATATCTGTTTAATGTAAAAGGGTCCACTTTATAAGTCCCACTAGGTAGTTGGTACCTATTAGCGATGGAACCACAAGTAGTTAGGGTTTTTTATATTTTAAAATTGTTTAAAGAGATAAGAGACTATGGAATGTTTGTCTTGTGTTGTGTATTTGTAGATCTGCTTAGTAAAAGGTTTCCCCACCTTAAGAGGTAAGTAAACATTGTTTTCCTTATTTTCATTATCATAATCTAAGCGTATTATTTACATAATTCATATTACTATCTCTTGTTTCTAGTAAGTTTGCAATTATATTCTTTGTATACCTAGTTGTGTTTCAATTTTAAGGGTTAAGGAATACTACAAGTTGTATCAGAGCTCTTTCCTAAGCCAACACACCTCTGAATTTTAGTAGAATTTTTTTAGGCTAGACATATTTCGACATCTTTAAATAACACAATGATATGTCATTCAGTGGGTAAAAATGCAATTGGGGAAGAATACACATAAGAAATAAAAGTGGAATCACTTTGTTGGAAACCCTTGTAACCCCTTTTGGTACCTCTTTGAGTACTATCACATCAGACAACACCTGTATACAGATTCTCACTTCCATGTACCTTCAGGTATATCAGAATTCCCCTAGGTATACCTAAAAACAACTCTAGATCAATCGATTGGCCATCTTATTTCTATAGTACACCAAGAACAACACTCAAGGAGATCACTCTCTAGTACCTGGGTAGTTAAGTTGTATGATTAAAAGCACAGTTGAGCCTCCTTATTTAGTGCCCTGAGATATTAGATCGAGTACTAGTATTGGACCCCACAAGTATATCAGAGAGCTAGAGAATTTGACACCCCTTAGCCTCGAGGACCATACAAGCCCTTGTTTTTGTAGCCAACCAACAAAATTCCTACATCTTTGCATCTAGAAAGAATTTGGAGATTTTATCACCGTAACAATAATTAGCTAGGAGTAATACTCCCATAGGAGTAGTACTCGAAAAGAAAAAAATATATATGGGTTCTACCAACACTCTTGTGGGAGACCTATCTCAAAATATTCATGTTGTCATTTTGATCATTTAGATCTCCCTCTCAAGTAACATTTTTTGTGTGGATCCAACAATATAGTGATTCGGGGTATGTCTAAACAAAATAATTTCAATCTATTGATTATAGTGAGATAAGTGAAAAATAACACTTTCACAAAATATTTGGTGGTCCCATGGTTCATAATTGGAACATGGCCAACTTTGAGAACTAACAATAGGCCCAACATGCTCAATGCCAATATCTGGATAGAAAGGTTGTTGGCATGGAGGCTACACTCAACATTATGAATGAAACAATGAAATCACATGGAGACTTATTGAAATTATTATGTGACAACTTGAATCCTGGTGTATCATATCCAAGCATTGACCCAACCAAGGAGGAATCCCTAGCCTAAGAAATGTAGTCCATTCACATGTCATTTCAGAATAACTCCCACCCACACTTTTAGGATCATAATTCATGGCATTGTTTTACAAAGGTAAACATGAAATTTTTTTATGGGTCTAATCCCTCAGGTTAGGTTACCCAAATAGAACACTATTTCTCTCTCCATGGAATCATTGATGACCTACAAAAACTAAAATTAGGGGCCTTGTTTTTAGATGTTGAACATTGGCAGTGGTGGAAATGGTATAAGAAGGCTTATAAACTCTACATTATCCGGATCTAGTTTGTGTAAGTACTTTATGCTTGTTTTGAACATGACACTCACCATTTGGGACACCTAAAAAAATTATGCCAAACCAACACAATTATGGACTATGTTACTCTTAGATACCTAAGCCTTGGGATTATGGTATATTGTAAATATTAATTTAGGATAAATATGAAGAGTCATAGGTGAATAGGAAGAGTTGTTCGTACCTACTGGAATACGAAACCTAAGGTCACTTCTCATTATATTAATGTATGACTCACTTATTGAAATTCAATTCAATTTATGGAGTTATTCATTGCCCAGACTATCAATGGTATCAGATAACTAGTTTGTTTTTATAACTCCATGATCTAGAGTTGCTTCTCGCCTTCAAATTTCATGCACCTGTTGACATTCTCACTCCTTTCTCTCTATTGATAAGGACCTTGTCATATTCCTTGAGCGATTTTCCCCTATCTCCAACCTTGATTTGCAACTTGTCATTCTCAGTGACTTGAAGGAGGTCTAAAACTTTCTTGAAGTTGAGTAATGTATTTTCATATCAGATTAGGTAATGAGAAACATCTGTAGGAAGGTGTGAAGAGATCTACAATATTTTGTGGCATGCGACAATTTCACAATGAATGTAGACTTTTTAATAAATTTCATGTTACCCCCTCTCACATTGGGGTAACTACAAGAGATCATTATTCATGATCCACATTGCAGACATTGATCCCAAAGATGATGATCAACATTGTTCAGAGATAACATCCCCTTGGATGCCTCCCCCTCATCATTTCTTAGGTCATTCACTTGATCAATAGGTTCATCTGATGATGGTGGTCCAAGCACACATGAGGTACATTAGTCATTGTTCCATACAAAGTATTACATTTAATGCATTAGGAATTTAGGTGAGGATCATGGGTTGAAGTCAGATGATGAATCATATTTCTTGGAAGTTATTATTTTTTCCTTGTTTCACCTTGGTGGCCATCCTATTGTCCTAGTCAAGTGTTATCACTCTTGGGGAATAGGGGTACTACCGAGAGATCTTGATAAGCATAATGTACTATTCCCTTCCATACTTAAAGTTTTTCATGTGGATTCCTTCTGTTATCCTATATTTTGGAAGTGGTTGTTACATGTATCCAAAAAAGGTTTGTACCTTCATCCTCCTATGATAAGAAGGGGCTTGAATGCTCGAGGTTGATGCAACTGGTAAAAAAAGAATAAAAAGTCATGTTATAAAAAGAATAATGGGATATGAATGATAAGTCAAAAGACAATATCAACTTGAGCTCTACCCCTCACTATGAGACCATCACCCCAAGTTCTAATGCATTTAATGGATATAAAAAAGAAAGGACTTAATTGAATCCTAGTGAAATAAGTGCATAAACTTGAAAAGGGCATTTCAAAGAAATTAATAAATATCAAAAGGAAAGATAGGGGTGGAAATAAATAGTGTTGAGAAAAGGGAAACTCAATGCACCAAGCGCTCCCTCTACAAAGGCACTTATGGAGATGAAACTCACACAAGTCTTTGCATGTCAATGACACCATGACCATGAGGTAAACCCCATGTCATATTATTCACTTATACTTACACTTTGATGTGTTTCTCGAGAACTACTCCTCTATTTGGGTACCGGTATACCTAATAGGGTCTTGTGATGGTCCTCCAATACCTAAACTTTGAAAATTGCATAAAGTCTTAAGCTAGTGTGAAGATTGAAGAAGATACCTAATATCAATTGCTTACATGGATTTTACATTAACTTGTGTCTTACTTTTTATGATTCAAATGACTCTTTTATCTATGATGATTGATTTCACTAGAATTATATGGTCATTTCTTGATGATGATGCACTATTTGACTAGTCCTTTGAAGGACATTGATGATGCTTCCCATGCACTCCATGGAGGAAGTTGGATCCCTAATTATGAGAATTGGGTTACATGATGACTTGGAATGCCTGTTGACACCTTCTGACACCTCCTAGACCTGGGACATTGCATTGATGAACTGGGACATTGCACATATGGCCTAGCATGTCATCCATAGGGTAGGAATCCCACAACTTGGATGTTGCACCCCTTTGAGGACATCAGAGTTTGGATGGATGTAATTTTTCTTAATGAGGATGGTACACCTCTTTGGAGAGGTTATGGAGCCCTTATAAATCATGACATCACACTAGGTGTTGGGTATGTGTTATATTCTTTACACAATTAGCTTTAGTGTCTGCTACGTTGCGTTGGGAGCGCAGGGGGGTTTGAGGGGGGGATCCTAAGCCCCCCCTTCGGGGATTGAAAGGGGGTGATATCCCCCCTATGCAGAGGTTCAAGGGTAGTGCCCTTGAGAAAAATATTTTTCCTTTGGAAACGTGTCGCATTTTTTCCTCGTTTTTTGTGTCGCCTCGATTTTTGTGTCCATTGTTGGGTGTTTTTCGGCACATGGTTTTTTCCGATGGTTTTCTATTTTCGATTAAGGAATTAGGGTTGTTGATTAATACAATTCATTGGGTTAGGGTTTTGTATGTCGTTGGATCCTATATGTATATTCTATTGTAAACAATGTATCACTATGAATGAATATGGAATATGTCGGTTTTCCCGGTTTGGGTTTCTAGGGGAAAAATCTTTGTGTAATGTGTGTATTTACCATTGTATATTTTCTATTCTTTTATTGGAAATGTGTTTGCAGTAAATATTGTACAAGTTTAAAATCTACACTATGAGCCTAGGATGTTGCACACATCAGGATGACATCATGCTTGAGGATGATTTGATGCTTGCTTGAGCTGACCTAAAATTTGTGATGATCAATTGGAACCTTTGGATGAGGGGATGTAAACTTCTTTATGAGGCATGAATTTTGATGATACTTTGCACATTTTGGGGAGACACATGATGTTTGGATCCTTTTGTATCCCATTAGAGGATGACAACACCTTCTTGGAGCTTCTTACACCCACACATGAGGCCTTATAGGAGGATGTTTCTCACGTTTTAGCATTGTATCTTTATTTTGGAGGAATTTTGGGGATAATCCTAAGACCTATCCACCTTGTATCATGGATTATTATGTTTTATAAGATTATTAAAGAGATGGAGTGCTTGGTTTCCTCATATATATAGAGGGAGCACTACCTTTTGTAAATCATAACACAGCTTGTGTCGAACCACTACTACACTTGTCTTTTATGTTTCTCTTTCACTATGGATGACTTATGTCCCTTCTCTTGGAGATGATATTGTGGATTCTTTTCAGGTTTTCATGGATTATTTCTTGGCGAGGATTTCATGGTGATCATTGATTCATCTAGTAAGTGTTCTTCTTAGGTCTATCTTGGTTTATTTATTGGATGTATTAAGCGAATGTTTTATCAAAGTGGTGATATTGCATGTTATCTTGTATTATTCTTGAATAAACCTTGTCTTGAACCATAGGAAGGTTTGTACTGGACTACCTTCCCTTGCAATCATTTTGTTGAAGCTTGTTAAAGGACACAAGGATATTTCTAGGGTTTGTAGTGGACTACCCTAGTTCCATTCTTGTAGGATAAAATTATAGGGTTTGCAGTGGAATACCCTAGGTTTTTACCCAATATCCATCTTGATATCTTTTTCAAAGTCTCTTAGAAGACATAGGATGACTTCTTAGGGTTTGTAATGGACTACCTTGATTTCCCCTCCTAAAGGATAGATTCCTAGGGTTTGTAGTGGACTACCCTAGGATTTTTTATTTAAGTCTGTCTTTCACCTTTGGTCTCCAAGAAAGCACATGATTTGACTCCATATGCCAAAGAGAATTGGACGACACTAGTCTCTCTCTCTTGCAAGTGACCTTAAACCCTAATTTCCATTTTCTATCTCAATTTTGTTGTTACATAAGGAATTACCCTCAATTTCCAACCTTTTTATCTTTAAATCTAGGGTTTATTGGCATCTTTCACCTTGAGAATACACTTTGACATCATTTATTGCATTGCAGTTATAATTTTTAGCCTCTTAGGGCTTGACGTCTTGGATGTTTTGAATTTGTTTCATGCCACATGCATTTCAAAAAACATTTGTTGTCTAAACCCTAGTTTTAGCTTGCATTTTAAGCCCACTATCATTACATTATTACTTGTTTAAAGGGTTTTTATATTTTTGTTACTGCAAATTTTCATATTGTTGTTGCTAAGTATGTTAATCACACGTTCTATAGAAACTATAGTTTCCTTATTGATTTGTGGTGTTTGGGGCATTCCTTTGACTTGTTTGGTCTTGGTTAATATCATTTATTGTCTTGGATACTTCATTTATGAAAATCGGGAAACTAATTCATTAAACCACCTTACTATTTCCTTGACAACCTTAATTTAGTGGAGGTATGTTTGAGTAACCAATATAGAAGGCCATAGACTTGATCCATTATTGCTATGAGATTCCTTGAGGTTTCTAGGGAATCCTCCCTTGTGTTGAATTTCATCCTTCACTAAAATGAGGGAAGTAATTTCTAAGGTGACAGTGGAAACAACTTCCAAAAGTTACACTTGTCTTGCACCTTGTAATAGGCTTTGGACAAGAGTGTTATATCTTTTGATAACAATTCATACATGTTGATTTTTTTTATATGTGACATATTCTGAACTTTGAAATCTCTTTTGAACTATCTCTCTCACCTCATCTTTGACATTCACTCCATTAGTGAGACCCTCATCGGATTCAAGTTTTTCCTATTGGTTCTTTGCTCCAAAAAAGTGAAGACCAGGGGCAACATGCCTCTGCTCCTTCACTTTCATGACCTCTGGTGATTCCAATATACATTTTCTACAATATTTGAATGATCTGTGACCTGATTTTATTTATGATTTGGACAACCCACGGTCCAATTTTATTTGTGATCTGATTGACCTGCGACTCAATTTTATTTGTGATCTGGACAACCTGCAACCCAATTTTTGACCTAGAGACCCGTGGCCTAATTTTATTTTTGACCTAGAGAGAAAGAGAATTGTATTGTATGTAGATTTGGAACTTTAGAGCTATTTCAATGCAATTTCTTGTTTATTATGTTGTCCATTCACTCTTCACCGGTTATTATTATTGTTGTAGAGATTATTTTTATTGTAGAAATTTGTTTATGAAAATGCACTCTCTTGTGTCAATTGTTGGTGTGGTGCTCGGTGGTGTTGTCGCCCTTATGCACACTTGCAAACGTGAGCTAAGTCCGGCTCACTTAGTGTGCCCTCGGAGACACAATGTCTAAGTTCCTGCCCACACTGTCACCTTGACAGGAACTTCTTTCGTCTAGGCTTACTCCTAGGGAAGCCAAGGGGGGTTGTCCCTAGTTACTAAATGGATTTTAATTACAATGTTCTAGGAGTTAGTTTTAATTGTTTATAGGTCAAAGGAGAACTAGTCTATATGGCAAGCAGTAATGCAAGTTTAATCTAGGTCTAAACTATATGCAAAGTCAGCCCTTTCCCTAAGTCAACTAAGGACTAGTGCCTAAGGTTGGGCAATGGGGTCAGCTATGTTTATGGGTGGTTCGTTACAACAAGTTTACAATTAAATCAAAAGAAAACTACCCAATCCCCGCAATAAGAATTACTCACAAGATTTACAATGTTACAACAAATAATGATATACAAAGATACAATAGGTACAAGATATACAAGATACAAAATATTTCACACCCTAGGGCCAAGCATGCCCCAAGTGGCTTTTACCCCACTTGGACTGCCTTCACTGGCAATCTACCCACTCAAGCACTTAAGGATGAAACAAGTGATGCTTCCCCAAGTGGGATACTCAAACACTTGCCTATCCATACCACAACAATGATTATTCAATAAGATATTCAGTAAAGCATATAACAATGTATCACTACCACCATGAAAGCATGAACAGATAGTTGCAAAATAGAGGATATAACAATTTAGATGATCACAATATGTAGCCTATCAACACATCTATTTCCCAAACATGTACAAATGTGATCTATGCAACTAGTGTTCTTATTAAACGTTTTAGATCCCAACCCCCTAACTAAGTGTGCGTCTCAACTCCCTTATCCTGCCAAATAACTGCCCGGTGCTCAATATACTGGGCTTTTACCCCCAGCCTAGCTTCCAAGGTCAGCCCGTCACTTCACCACAGCTAGAGGTAGTCAGAGAAGGGATCCCCCCAACGGAATCATGGGACGGTCCCCCGCCACTTCCCCCAAAGACTGTCTCTCTCGCCCGTTTTAGATGGCAAAAACAGTTGTTTAAAGACTCCTTAATGTTTCTAAGTATTGTTATGATCCTCGGGTGGATCTTAAGGTTGGTTGGGTTCGTTTTAAAGGTAAATTTTAAGCACTTTGATTTTATCTTCTTTAGCGAATGGTAATGAGTGAAAAAGTGACTTAAAATGAGTGCTTGTAAATGATAAACTATTCCACCATGAGCATGTAAAGATTTAGCAATAATGATAGCAAAAGTTTAAACCATCAATACCATCACATGTAAGATGAGTCAAAAGATATAATCGTGAAATATAAACCATAAGGCATGCAATTATAAAGTGAAGGATGTAGCTTAACACTTTAGATGTTTAGATCATCAACATGTGAGATGGGTGATGCTAATGTGTGCTTGATGACAATCTAAGCATTAAATAAACTAGAACATGAACTCAAACGTTTAGATCATCATATTTAGATAACATCATAAATTTCTCAAATGATAAGCATTTAAAGTTTTGAAATTATGAGAGATTAGCAATGAAAAGCAATTAGCCCAACCAAGCTTAGGCCGTGAGCATCATCCACTGGTGTGTGTGATAGATGTGAGCATGCATACCATGAAAAATAATCAACCACAGATTGCTATGAACAAGATATTACTTAACAAAATATGGATGTGAGCAGTAGTAATGTGAAAAAAGGTGTTTTATGACAGCAGAAGTATTAGACAGTTAAAACTCTAAAGTCATAAACAGTAAATTAATTAAGCATGCAGCACATACACCCAGAACTTTAGTTTTAAACCTTCTTTTAGCAACTTTGGGTATGTTAAGTAACTGTGTCTTAGGACAACAGAAGATATTAGATTACTTAGATATCCAAAACATAAGCGGGTGAATTATTTGACCACTGATTGCAATGTAAGGTCTGCTATTAAAAGTAGAACTGTCAGTCTATAAGGTGTATACAAGAATGTTTAAGATAGTGGGCAATTCAGGGTATTAGGTTTAAACAGTAAATTACAAAAACCTCAGTCAAATATACTTAAGTTGCAAATATTAAAACCATTCATAAACAACTCAAGACTGTGTGAAATATGCGTTTAAGGCAGCACAAGATGACAGTCAATTGAAGCACTAAGATTGAGGACAGCAGATTACTTATATGCCAATTATCACATGCATCTAAGATTTATGTATTAACCTTTTAAGAACAGTTTAAGTGCGTCAACAGTAGGTGTTTATGACAGCAGGATAGCTGAAAAATTTAGGATTCCAAGGTTATTAAATGTCTAGGCCATATGTGTATCAAACATCTAACAAGTAGATATAACTTTAAAGCAGTGGATGCTCCAACACAAGTATTAGATGCTGCACTATGTTAGCAATAGGTTATCTAGGTTATGAAATTGTGATAGCTTAGTTAGATTTTAGATCATTAATATACGTATTAAGCCACCAATATAATCAAGCTAATCTATTGTGCAATCATAAGATAAGAACAATGTAAAAACTTAGCGTATAGACTAACCTACAACTAACCTATGTGTTGTTGTGTGTGCAGCAAAAAGGCCAGCAGGCCGTGGGAAAAAGAGGGTACCAAAAGGGCTGCCAGAAAGGAGGGCCGTGAGGTAAGAAGTGCCTTCAAAAGTTAACAGGCCCGAGAGTGAAGGAAGGCTAGAATAGGCCTCAAAAACAGATCTAAAACAACAGCCCCAAAATCACACTTTTGTATGCTAAGTTTGAAAGATGATGAAAGAACTTCAAGGAGATATAACTTGGCAAAGCAAAACTTTAAACCACATGCTGCTAAAGTAGGCTAGATAGTTTAAGGTTGTATAGATCTATGATATTGAAAAACTTTAAGCTATCTTAACCAATAACAATGAAGAGTAAGAGCATTGGATAAAGAGTGAAAAGAATGAGTTAATCTAGGGTTGTATCTTACAAAAGAAATCTAGATCTAGGTTAGATACTTCTAGGGTTTAGAAAAATACTTACAACTTCAGAAAATTGAAGAGAAAAGGAGAAAGGAGAGGAGATTTAGTCACCCAAGTCAAGGAGGTGCTTGGGAAGCCTCCTAGATGTCCTATGCAGCTTCTACCATCCAAGTATGACTCTGATCTGCAATAACAACAAGTTAAACCTTGTTGATCTGCTGCAAGGACACCAATGTTATCTTCAGAAATTTTCTGTGTGAACACAGAAAATTTCCAGCGAAGTATTATGAAAGATAAATATTATTTTTGACCTATCTAAAAGCTAAAATAGCTACACAAAA
>SNQJ01S0091680.1:40415-62652 GCA_010110895.2 Picea sitchensis | reverse complement strand
AGGTAGCGGAGATAACCCCTCCAAAGCCTGACCAAGCGTAGTGGGGAACGCATATAGAGGGCTTGTCTTGGGATTCCATTGATAGCATTTGCCATGGAGCTTCAAGGGTCTCAAATCCATTTGAGATTCTTAGTTGTCTTCCAGACCACTTTCTTTCGATACCCTTGACATGTTTTGGGCTTGATACCCTGCTCATTGCAGTCCCCTCCACTATCGACTATACCCACCTCGTGACTATTCACGCGTTGGCAACCTAGTTGCCTTTATTTTAGGGACTTACACAGGTGACTACGAGGGTAGACTGTGGTACCTAGGATAGACATTGGGCCACACTTTGCAGATTATACTTGGAGGGTGCTTCCGTATTCGAGTTGCACTTGCATCGGTAAGTTGCCCTAGTGTTGGTTGTTGTAATTGTTCTTCCAACTAGTTTAGTGATTGCTTGGTTTATCTCATAGGGACTTTTTCTAGTGTGTATTTTTTTTGAATGAATAGAAAGCCCTAGTGTGTCTTTGATCTTCTCACATAGTGCAGGATCATGAGCTCTTTCAGTCACGAAGGCTTCTTGGCCTGCCACCGGTTACAATGGAGCCACCCCCACCACCGCTAAGGCAAAAGATAGACTGACAAGGGTCTTTTGAAGTGACCAGGTCACAAGAAACTGTGTTCAACCAACATCTGGAGGCACTAACCATTTTAGACCTTGGAGCAAAATCTCTTGGTCCATCTAAAACTCTAACCACTGATCTTTTGGCGCCCATAATCATATAGATTTATCCTTAAGAGTGACAGACAGTGTCACTTGCAGCAATGGAAACAAATGATGCCACTTCTTTCGGGAATTCTCCTATTCCCACTGCGGTTGTCACCACAGGGGGTGTTCCACCTCTTAACCCACCGTTGTTGGTCCAAGCCACCATGGTTTTGACTGCCTCTACCTCGAGCAGTGGTTTGATCCCGTCTTTGGTGGCGGCCACTGCTCCTTTCACACAGAGTGCGATGGGCCCTCCATTCTCATACATGATGCCTAGCTCAGGTACAAGCCCTATACTTTCCTACTCCACTTTACAGACTTTAGGTCTAGGGATAGGGAGCTCTAACGCTCCTCTATAAGGATCCATGGGGGGCACATCAGCTTCCTTTAACGCTTTCCCTTATGGAGGAGTTCATATCCCTCCTTCGTCCCCTTCACTCGGCGGTGCTCACCAGCATTCCGCCGGACCAAACACACACCATATCTCGTTTGGAGCAGGGATTCAAGGACTACCTTCTCATAGCATGCCAGTAGGTTTGACACCATTTTCTTTGTTTGGAGCATTTGGTAACAATGCTTTATCGTCTGTTTTTTTTCTGACCGGGGGAAATCCCGGTTATGGACAACAAAATCCTATGCAGGGTACTATTCCTACACAGGGGGCAAACCTAGGAATTCCTTCTGCGCAGGGACCTTGGAATCCATGGCAGGGATATGTTCCCTCATCGGGAATGTCGATCAGGGGCAAACCCTTCCACAACCAATGGAACCCCAGGCAAGGCACAAGACCTATGCCCATGGGATCGGCATGGAGAAACCCTTCACAAAGTCCTTTGAATGCAGCGCACGCTCAATCATCTACGTCATATTATGGGAATAAATCGATGATGTATCCATAAACATACAATATGTACGCTAATCAAGGCCACGGTTTTTACCAGAACCCTGGTCATCAACCTAACATTTCTTGGCAACCTGGTGCCAGTCAAACTCCAAGCCCCTTTTTCCATGGTTATCACCAACAACCCAAACTATCATTCCTGGCAATGTTGCATTTGCCAGACTTGACAAGATTGTTGAATGACCCTATCTGTCATGATCCGCATTGGCCTCCTATGCCGACGAAGTTGCCTTTGGACATACCAAATTTTGAAGCCAAGCCTAACGAAGATCCAGGAGATCACTTGACTACCTTTCACCTTTGGTGATCGTCTAATTCGTTTAAAGACGACTCCGTATAGTTGTGTTTGTTTCAAAGCAATCTCATTGGGAGTGCTACAAAATGGTACATTGAGCTCAATCACTCAAGATACTCTTCTTTCGGTGAATTGGCAATGGCCTTCTTAAACCATTTCCAATTACCTGTGAGATACGATGTCGGCAAAGAATTGTTGGCTAACTTCGAACAGACAAAGGTGGACCATATCTTTGATCACATCCGAGAATGGAGGCATCGGAAGAGTTTGATTAAAGTGCCAGTCCCACCAGCATTCCTGCTTGATTGGTTCCTTAAGTCCTTGGTCCCACAGTTATCCAAAGATGTCGCAACGTCGAGAGTGTTTTTCGAAGAAGATGCAATCATGAGAGCTCAACGGCTAGAGCTAAATTACTCTCAGTCTAGTTTACTATACGAAATTTTTTTGGATGCACCACGGTCAATACTTGATCAAACCAGACAGTGAGCTAGACCACATGTCGATGGTATTGTTGTTTCAGCACAAACAAAGCCCGTTGATCAACTGAAAAAACAATTGCAGCAGTTGTCGATACAACACACAGCGGCCAGCCCGACCACTAGTCTGGTTGCTCCCCCTACCCAAATGTCGAATGTACACAATGTTCAATCGAAAAATCCAAAAGCCACCCAACAGCTTGAAGGAAAGAAGAAACAATGAAAGAAGGGTAAGGGGGATAATAAACCCATTGATAATTTTGGCGGGGGCAACACAGAAAAGACGAAATCGAAGTATCCGTGCAACATGTGCACATAAGACCACCCGACTCACCAGTGCCCTCAGCTTGTGGAGGCCCAAAAGTTATTGTCACAGCAACAACCTATTGTTTTAACGAACCCATTTCAAAATGGGCAAAATCTAACCCAAGCCTCTACAAGCACGGAAGGGGGTAGTCAAGGACCCCCTCCGTCTTCAAGCAATCCTGCATCCGCGAATGTGTATATGATGAAAGGTGATGCCTATATATTGACTAGAGCACATGAGTATAGCAAGCCAAGCACCTCTAAGAAAAGTAAAGAAGTTAAAATCCCATCCCTTCCTCTCCAGATTGAGAAGACGTTGGGCAAAACAATGACCCGCATCCCAAAAGGTGCATTCAAGAAATATTCTCACAATCCAAACGCAAGGGCTGCCCAGAACTACTCTGTGGTGGAGGATTTGTCTCAAACCCCTTATGCGATGTCTTCTTTGGAGGTCCTCCAGAGCTTCCCTTCTCAGAGAAAGGCTATGTTAGTCGCTTTAGGATCTGTCGAGATTTGTAATCTGGGTACGATCATGCTTGATACGACCGACTTAAAACCTCGTCTCCCTTACCACGTAGCATTCTAGATAGTAGTGGTTTACACCATGAAAACTTTTACTCGAAACATTTTTCACACGGTGGTTGATGAGGGTGCCTCAACATGCATAATGTCCTTGGCGTGTTGGAAGGCCATTAGCCAGCCTGCTTTGTCTCCATCACCTACTCTTCATACCACTTTCGACGGTCATTCATTTCGACAACATGGCATCATCCCCTCTTTTCCCGTGCAGTTAGGAGGGAAGACCGTCTGTGTCAAAGTTGAAGTGGTCGATGTGTCTCTTGACTACATTCTCTTGTTAGGGAGTTGGACCTATGCTATGCAAGCAGTGGTCGCTACAGTTTTTCGGGTCTTGTTGTTTCCACACAAGGGTCAAATCGTGACCATTGATCAGTTGTCTTTCTCCTGTCCTAGCCCTTCTTTGGGGGCATCCACGATCCCGATGATTGATAACCCTCAACCTTGTATCGTCAACATAGGAGTTGGTTTGTGCCCACCTTTGATGGGTACTTTCGATTACCCACCTCCTCAAGGTGATGTTAAGTTCATATCAAACCACCATAAGGTTTAAATTTTCCATATCTCATCATTTCATATGACCTACTTCAACAATCTGTGGATTCTTCCTTCCCCATCAGCCACGATGGAAGGGATAGGGCACCATGGTATGGCCATGCCCTTGTCCATGGCAGAAGTTGTGTACTCTATAGTCCAGCAAGCTTCCGCCAACCCCACTCTGACTCCCACACAAGAGCTAGATCCGATTCTAGAGCCTATTTGGGCTCAAGTTTCCCTCGCCAATACTGATTCTTTAGACTTAGTCTTGCCCTCAGACGAAGCGATTATTGAAGCAATGACTAGTCTGGACAAACCTTGGGATGATCTCCATCACAAATCTTATTTCCTCCCAGAGTTAAGAAGAATTGAAGCAGGGGAATTCACTTTGACTATGACTGGAGATAGGTCTTGCCCTATCAATCCGTTGGCTACACATGTCATTTATGCCGAGGGTAATATGGTAACCATTACAGGAACTATACCTATTGATATCTCCAGAATCCCTGGCGTCATGGACAATGTTTTTGTCGAAGAATACTACTCCCCTGAGGAGATGCCAAGCATCGATCCACAAAGTGTCGATCATGAGAAAAATTTGTTGTCTTTCAAGCTCACTTTGAGATCCGAAAGCAACATCCGATGAGACTGCATTTATGTTTTTCGATCTCGTCCAGCTTAACTGAGAAAAGTAACCTTTGCGGGTCTTCTTTTAAGCCCTTTTCAAACCCTCTAAACATGAAAAGATTGTCGAGCAATCTTGTGGCCTTTCATGCTCACTAACATGAAATTTGAAGTCATGTCTATCTGACGGTAGTTTACCCCTTTTTCAGTTTGGATGGTCAACTATACGAACAAAGGTACACTCTAGGGACCTTGGTTCTCTAGAAGAGTATTCTCAAGTATAATTTTAAACATTTTTCGGTCCTGAGGGACTAAATATATGAAAATGATACGCCCACGAAGTCCATAGTTAAGCTCTTTTCAGACTCCCTAAAATTTAAAAGATTGTCGAGTGACCTTGTTCCTTCACACTCGTTAAAGTGGTCAAGAAGAACATCCTATACAGAGTCCATAGTTAATCTCTTTTCAGACTCCTTAAAATTGAAAAGATTGTCGAGTGATCTTGTCTTTATCACACTCGTTAAAATGGTTTTGAATAGACATCTTTTCAGTGCTATTTTACCCCTTTTTTCGATCCAACTAGACTACCTTCGAAAAAGGTACCCCAGTGGAGTCTCCTTTTACATTTTTTCAGACCCTCTAAAAAAGAAAAAACGTCAATCTGACCTTCTCTGGGCTCATTAAACTTACATCGAAGGACGTTATCATTGTGTCTTGTTAACCGCATTTGCATTCTTGCATATTTGGCCTAATGCTGGCTCCATGTTGCTCTTTTGAAGCATGCCTTATAACGCAAGCCTTATATCACTTTGCCTTTGCGTCTTGACACATTGACCCCTGGAGGGATTTTCCGAGTATCCTTGCTCTAAACATCAGTCTGGTCCTTGCGCCTATAACTAGTATGTTTGCGACACTCATTCCTCCTTTGTAACATAGCATTCTTTTATTATTTTTCCAACATTATTGAAAAAGACAAAAAAATCAAATATACCCCAAAAAGAGGAAGGGAAAAGTATTTTCTTTTTATTGGCAGCACAATGAGTCACCCTTAAACAAATCACATCCTTTCGTTTGTTCGTCACGCTCTGGGATTTAATATGACCTTAGGAATTTGTTCTCGCTACATAGAGTTGTGTCCTCCTCCGTTTGGTTATTCTTCCAAGCATATGGAGAGTTTGTGTTGCCTCCTGCATCGTGAACTTATGTTAATTCCATGATGCCTGAGTCTCATCATTTGTCGTGCTATTATCCAAGGGAATTATGTTAATTCCATGATACCGAAGTCTCATCATTTGTCAAGCATATCCAAGGGAATTGTTTACCAAGATTGAGTCAACCCTTATGCAGTTTGTCTCTTATCCTCATCCCTGACCATCCCAAAAGTCCAAACAAGTCCTTGATTCAAAATCCCCCTAGTTCCTTAACCCCGATCATCATCAAAATCCTCTAGTCACCCCCCATAGCTATCGAGGGACCTATGGGTAGTGTAGTATTACACTCATATTACACTCTTACCCAAGCTATGAATATTTTGAAGTTGTTTCTTGAGCTCGTTATCTCATCTCCGCACCATCAGCGTTTATCGCCTCGAAGATGGATATTATACATGTATATATTTTTGATTTCAAGATGTAAATCCATTGTGTAATGCCTTCGCTACACTTTATATATTATATGACATGGATCTACAATGTATTTCATTGGAATCCAAGGATTTATTTCATTCTCAGTATACCGCCGGTGAGTCGGGCTATTTTTTGTAGATGGCACCTCTCGATTTTTGGTCCCCGGGCTCACTTGTTTGGTACGTTGATGAAGATTGATAATGCATTTCAAACGGACGTATTCTCTTCTGAACTCACACATTAGGGGTAATATGTTATAACCCTAAATTGCTCTACAATTGCATACATGGCCTTGGCCCTTATACTTACATATTTTTCCAAATTACTGTTGAGGATATATCTTTAAAAAGCCATTTTTTTGAGCATGTACGCTCCCTACTGCATTATTTCCCATGTACACATGCTTTTTGACCCACTACAGCCCATGTATACCTAAAAAATCAAGGAAAATGGAAAGTTGTAGATGGAATACGCTTTGGGAAATAGGGTTTTTTGGCTAGTCCCCAAACTAGTCTAAAATAGGTGTTTTGGGTGCGTCATAACTTCTTCATAACGCATCCAAATTCAAGAAGACCAAATGTTTTGGTTAGATTACAACCATATTATTCTTTGTAACATTTTCAGATCCATACAACAAATATTTTGTGCGGGGCATGCTCTCTACAAGGTATCTCTCTAGAATAAGCCAAAATTCAGCAAGGTATGTCATTTTGTTATAACCTTTTCCTCGAGGTTCCAAGTAGTGACACACATGGAAGAATTACAAAACAACCTAAAAAAATTGTGTACTATTTATATATTTATTCATTACAGTACATAGTTATGGATTATTTCAAGTTAGGGTTTGTTGACTAATCCCAAAACTAGCCATGAGACTAAAGAAAGTTTGATGAAAAATGCTAGCCTCTTGTTGTTAAAGGCAGCGGCCTATGCGTATGTGATCATATATACAAGGTCTATTAAAGAGCTATGAATCATGTTTTGATGATGAAATTTATGAGGTCTTTTGGTTAAGGTACATGTTGGATACATGGTTGAGACAAGTAGTTGATGAGTTGGTACATAAGATGAGGTGCGTATAGTTGATGATGTTGGTACATATTGATGAGTCATAGTTTGGCGAGTAGCTGACACACGATTGGTACATACCTCGCTACATGGTTGGATGCACTATATGGTACAAGTTGATTACAGTTGTTTGGTACGTGCTGGTATGGTTGATGTACTTGTTTATGGTACGTTGATTATGTGTTGAGGTACGTTGATGGCCGGTTGATGCATGGTTCAGTATCGACACTAGAAGAAAGATCAGATCTAAACTCAATAAGCATGGATGAATTACATGGAATCTTCACAAGATATGAAATGAGAATTGAACAGAAAATCAAAATATAAAAGAAAGCACCTTCAAAGCATCCAAAAATTCAAAGCAAAAGGGAAGGAAAAAACAAAAACAACAGTGACGCCTCGAAGATGATGAAGAAGTGGCCAACTTGTCAAAATACTGACAAGGGAACCGCCAATAGGTATAGAGGTAAGCTTCCTTCAATTTGTTTTAATTGTGGTAGTATTGTTCATCGGCTAACAGTCGTCCATAAGAAAAGAGAAATGATGAAAGTTACTCAAAGGAAAACAAACATATAATGGCAAAGAACCACAAAGAAATTTTTTCAAGAAAATCTTATGCACTAAAGAAGACATCTCATCATTAGATGAAGATGAAGTCAGTGACAATGAGACAAGGAGTTCTTTATTCATGGTGGTAGAAGACTCTAATAAAGAATATGATCGTCAAGAAGAATATGAAGAAGTCAAGAAGAAATTGAAGAGATGGAAGTTGACTATCGAGAGGAAATTAATGTGTGCCATAGAAGTTATCAAGAAAAAAAGAAGAAAAACAAGAAACTACAAGTAATCCAGACAAGAAAGAAGACACTCAAGAACTAGAACAAATGATCACAAATTTGAAGGTTCAAATAGAAGAAGATAAAAGAATTGAAGAAGCATTCAAAGAACAAATTTTAGAAGAAAGCAAGATCATTGGAAATTTGAGAAGATTGTCACATTAAGAAAGGATATTCAAAAGAAAAGTATGCGCATTGAAGTTTAAAATTTTTGGATGACATTATAAAAATAAAAAATCAACAAAAAAAAAAAAAAAAAAAAAAAAAAAAAAAAAAAAAAAAAAAAAAAAAAAAAAAAAAAAAAAAAAACATATCCAAAAAGATATGCGAAAACAATCATAAGTGTGAAGATTACAGGACACCTCCACCTATAAAGATTCAGATTTCATAATCAACAAACAACATATAGGCCCTTCGAAGAAGAAGAAGGTTTCATAAGAGCTCCTCCTTTCAAAAGATATTCAACTCTTAGGTATCAAACTATCTCTTTTGGTTTGTGTTATGCATGTAATAATTTTGTACATAAAGTTGATAATTGCAGAGCTAACAACGGGAGAACAAACAACTTTGAAAGTCA
Organism: Picea sitchensis; assembly: GCA_010110895.2. NCBI lineage: Eukaryota > Viridiplantae > Streptophyta > Pinopsida > Pinales > Pinaceae > Picea > Picea sitchensis. Next base: position 54,077 of record SNQJ01S0091680.1, on the reverse strand, counting down.
AGTACAAAGGGTTATCCAAGAAGGTCTAGTGAAACACCGAGAATAAGTTACTGGTTTGAATCTCTTGATAATCGTATGGAATGCTACAGATGTAACGACCTTGGACACATGGCCAAATATTGTAAAATGATAGTCCCTCCTAGAGAACCACACAAATGTATCAACAACAATCATAGAAAGGAACCACCTAAAAGGACATGGATAAGAAAGCAGATCAATATAACAATGAAGAATGTACACTCGGTCACAAGCCAACCGAAGAAACGTGGTTGGTATGTTGACAATGGTTGTTCAAAACACATGATAGGTGATAGAGACGGATTTCTTGTTACTTTAAAAGGAAAGAGATGGATCAGCCTCCTTCGAAAATGATAATTCAACCAAATCGCTTGGAAGAGGCACAACCATAATTGGAAACAAGAATACCAAGGCAAGAAATAAAATTGTACTAGTAGAATACATGAAACATAATCTTCTAAGTAGATTCAAATGTGTGACCATGGTCATAAAGTTACTTCGATTCACAAAAGTGCTAGATAAGAAAAGAAGGTTCAAAAATTGACAAGCTACAGCTATGAGAAATTCAATCAACATATATGTATTAAGTGAAATTGGAAATGAAAAGCGTTGTATAGGAAAGGAAGATTAAATTTGGCCATGGTACGTGAAGAATGGGTCACATACATTTGATAACCTTGTCAAAGTCGTAAAAAAGGAAGCGGGGCCAAAGAAATGCCCTGATAACTAAACCAACTACCACTTTATGCAAGCATTTCAACAAGGAAAGCAAACAGGCCCATGTTCAAATCACTAAAGGAATATTCAATGACAAGACCACTATAAATGTGCATACCGATCTAGTTGGACTAACTACAACAAGGGTATTAAAAGGTGGAAATACATGTTATTAGTTGATGATTATAAATAAAAACAATGAGTTCGCGCTTTTCTTTCTAAAGAATAAGTCGGGTTTTTGAAAACTTCAAGATCTACAAGAAATGTTTGAAAAATAAATGGGATTCAAAATCAAATGTTTGAGATTTTGATAATGGAGGAGAGTTCACTTCAAAGGAATTTATGACTACCGCAGCGCCGGAATAAAGGCAATTCTCCGCTGTTGTGACACCTCAAATTTAATGGAGTTGTTGAAAGAAAGAACTGACAAGCATTGTGAAATGGTTTGAACAATGCTAATGGATTCCAAATTGATGTATATATTTTTGACATAGGAAGTGCATACACAGTTCACATTCAAACAGAGTGATTCTCATAAACAACACTAACAAAACTCCCACAAACTACATGGAAAAGGAAGAAAAAGAAATGTGAAGTTAATCTCGAAGCTTAAAGAAAATGCTACATCAAAAGAGAAATGGAAAATGGAAAATTTTGACTCTCATATGGATAAAGGAGTACTCTGTTGTTTACTCAAGTACAAAGAAAGCACACAAGTGTTAAGCACCGACATTGAACAAAGTTGTGGTGAAAGCATCAACGCAATACCTGATGAAACAGAAGATCCTTCTCAATCAAAGGGAAGAAGAAATGAACCAATGGAACGCTTTTCAAGAAGAAGAAGAAGATGAAAAAGGCGAAGAAATATGAAGAGAATCCACGTATAGCTAGTTATAAGTTTAAGAAGTGTCTCCAAAGACACCTAGGAGACGCAGCATAGAAGAATCATCCTTCATACCATATTATCAAACAAAGACGGGAGTTGAGACTAGAAGAAGAATCGCTCACCAACAAACATACCTAGCACTCACATCTACGCATTGAACCAACCCATTTTGAAGAGCCAAGGATGAAATTTTAACAAGGCCATGGATGAAGAATTGATCAAATAGAGAAAAATAACACTTGGGAATTGGTTCCAAGACCAAAGATAAGAATGTGATTGGCACAAAGTGGGTATATAGGAATAAATTAATGAAGATGGACAGTTACAAGGAAAAAAAGCTAGATTGGTATGTAAAGGATAAGCACGTGTTGAAAGAATAGACTTTGAAGAGACATTTCCCCGATTGCTTACCGAAGCAAATTGTTTGATTTCAATCTTTATGCATGTCTGCAATTTTAAAGTGTATTAGATAGATGTAAAATCATCTTTTCCTCAATGGGGAAATTGAAGAAGAAGTCTGCATACTGAATCCACCAAGGATTTTAGTTGTCGTGAGCACGCGTAATTATGTGTGCAAATTAAAGAGGCCTTGTATGTCTAAAACAGACTCCTAGAGCAATGTACTCTAGACTAGATAACTATCTACAACATGCAGTGTGGTTTAGGAAAAGGAAGTGTAACAACCCTACATCAGCGTGTGCTCGGTAATATTTTATTAATTGAATTTTATGTTGATGATATTATTTTTGTTAGTGATGATGATTATCGTTGCTGTGAAATTCCAGGTGCTGATATGCAGAATGAATTTGAATGTCATTACTTTGGAGAACTATCCTTTTTCCTGACTTCTGACATGTCAAAGAAACCAAGGAATTTTTTTTCTCAAACCGCTATTATCGAGAAATGCTAAAGAGGTTCGAATGGAATATTGCAAACCGTTATCACCTCATGCAAACCACTGAAAGTTGGCAAAGATGATGCTGTGATTCAAAGTCTACGTGATCGAGGCAATACATGTCAATGATTGGTAGCCTACTATACGTGACATCATCCAAACCAGATGAAATGCAAGAAGTACTGAAAAGTGGAACAATTTCAAGAAGCACTAAAGAAATCACATGTATTAGCAATGAAGAGAATCTCGATATCTCAAAGGAACAAAGAGTTTGGATTATGGTATCCAAAAGGAGTTGATCTATCTCTATTGCCTACACACAGATGCAAATGGGTAGGTTGTATTGATGACCCATGAAGCACCTCAAAGTGAGTAGAGTTTTACTTCATGGAGTGTTTAGTACCGCTGGCTAAGCAAGAAACAATCATCTCCAGATATCTATCTACAACCGAGGCAAAGAATATCATATAGGAACATGTTGCACACAGGTTTTTTGGATGAAACCAACTTTGACATATATATAGTTTGAGTATGATGAGCCCAATCCAATATATTGTGATAATACAGTGCCATCAAGATTCAAAGAACTCGGTGATGCACTCCAAGCCGTGCCATTCCACTGGCATCACTTTCTACGCTGTGAACAAGCTGTTAAAGAACATCGAGTTGAGTGTGGTGGGAACAAAAGAACAAGTGGCGCATATATTTACAAACCACTTCCACTGAAGCCTTTGAATATCTCTTCGCTAGGAGACTTTGGAGTTATTTCTATTCCAAAATGAATGCTTTGAATGTTTATTCATATGTCTCTATATGTACACAAGGAATCACCAAAAGATACACCAAATGTGGGAGAAGCCCTAATGAAAATATACCTTTGGTCGCTGATGACAAAGGATTCCATCGACAGAGGACATAGGCATGGTTCCAGGGAGTAAAACATCACATAGGATGAGGACGTGAGGCATGCTCCATGGGGAGCATGAGTGATAAGATTTCAATATTTCATGACATACTCCTATATTTCATCAGAAGTTGTCATCAATTCCAAAGGGGATATTGTTGGATTAAGGTTGGTTTTCATTGATGTCAACCCTTGAAGAAAGTCCGTAGAGAATTATGGAATAATGAGGTTTGGGTAATGGACCCAAGGTTGTTTCCATGTATGGAGCTTTAATGTATTTAAAGTAATACTATTCTATATGAATAAGACATTCCATGCCATTTCTTGTGGTATGGAACGCCACATAACTCTCTAATCGTGAGAGTTACGGCCTTCCTAATGGGTTGGATTACTCCCTTACATGTTGGCTTGAAGTCTCAAAAGGTCAAAGAAGTCAAAGAGATCAAAGAAGAAATTATTATTTAATTGATAAAGTAAAGGACAAAGTCAAGAAGGATTAGCTAACAATAAAAGAAGTGACAAAATCAAAAAGATTATTTAAATGATAAAGTGAGGTGACAAAGTCAAGGAGGAATATTTAAAATGATAAAGTAATGGAGAAATTTTAATTGCTATAGTTAACCCTAAAAATGAGGAAAATAGTTAAGTGACCTAGAAATAAGTTAAGTGGCCTAGAAATGGCTTAAGTGGCCTAGAAATGGGTTAAGTTACCTTAGAAGATGCATCTAAAGAAGATATTTGAGAGTATAAGAGGCAAGGCTCTCTTATTTTACATCACACTTGAGAATATTGAATATCTATAGGTGATCGAGGTAACCAAAGGATATCTAAGCCAAATTTCAAAGGGAAGGTGAAGAAAAGAAGGCCAAAATTCAAAGGAGGATAAATTCTTTGATGATGCTTCTAAGGTATGTTATTTACATCTCAATCTTCAAGAATAAAAAAATTTAGAATGATTCAGACCATGAAATCGGGAGACCATTGAGGAAACATAACCATATGGTAAACACCCATCTTGTGGGTCCTTATTTTGGAGTTACACTGTGGAAAATGGGGTTTGTGGACAGTCCTGAAAACTAGTCAAAACAGTGTTCTAATGTAAAAAAACGTACATAATCCTCGCGATAACATATCCAAATTTAGTGAGACCATTGTTTTTGGTTATATTATAGTCCGTAGTATTCTATGTAACATTTTAGGATCCATTCAACAAATATTCTCGGTATAAGCACGCCTATAATGGTGTTTCTAGAATAAGCCAAATTCATCAAGGTATGCCACTTTTGCTATAACTCCTTTTCTGTGAGGTTCCAAGTGACACTGAGGAATTGTATAAAAATCAGATCAAGAAACATTGTGTACCATTTTCTATATCTTTATTCATTATAGGTACATAGTTATTATTATTTCAAGTTAGGGTTGTTTAATTAATCCCAAACTAGTCATGTGAGACTAAAGAAAAGTTTGGATGAAAAAATGCTGGGCCTCTTGTTGTGAAAGTTAAAGAAGGTTTGCGTGTGTGATCATATACATCATGCCCATTACAAAGTTACAAATCATATTTGGATGATGAAATTGATGAGTATTTTGCCAAGGTACATGTTGGGTACATAGTTGAGAGACAAGTAGTTGATGATTTTGGCACATACATGAGGTGTATAGTTGTTGATGCACTGCATATTGATGAGTCATGTTGATGAGTAGTTGACACATGATTGGTACATACTTAGGTACATGGTTGAGACAAGATCCCTCGGCCATGGACACGGGGTAAGTGGATTATCTCTTTGGGATCTAGTGGGACTCCTAAGACCAAGACGTAAAAGTGTTACCAGGACACCGACATTCCTTTTCATGAAGCTAAACTATTCAAAGAAGAATAAGGGAGAAGTGCAAATACATTTTAAAGGTATTTGTCCTTGCTCGATCTAGGATGATCTTGACCTCCAAGTTCTTCAAAAGGTCTTGCAATATAATGAGCAACAACAACGACATACTCCTACTCTACCATGATTATTGCTTCATAATGGATCTATAACATAAATAAGTTCATGAAACGCATACACAAACTTTAAAGGAAACAAGCCAAGCATAGATTTATATTAATGAAAACAAAGTGAAATGCTTACAGCCATAGATGTAGGTGCGAAAGCTTCACCAAGCTCTCTTTGTCCGACTGTTGCCTCAAATGATCCACACATATAATGATGATGCTTCAATGATATCTCCCTTATGAGATCATAAGTTTGAGCTTACAATGTCTCCATATTTTACCATGAGAAGGTTCTCCTCCTCTTATATGTTTTTCTTTGAGAGATCCAAAACACCTAAGATATTCTTGGATAAGTTGAGAATTCCTTCCTTTAGTTGTGGATCTTCCCTATGAAGCCTTGACCTCGATCCAAATCCAACCAACTCTAGATATGAAGGGATTCTTCCCCGATTTCTCTCAACAAACCAAAATTCACCCAGAATAGGTAGCACTCCCCTAAAAGGGTACACAGAGCGTTTGAGTGATCCTTCAAAGAGGCCCAGGGAGCGCTGGAACTTTCTGACAGTGGGTAGGAGAGATCTTCCCTCCAAAATTGATTTTTTAGTGGTTTTCTCTTCTGGCAAAAGACTTGTACCTTTGTCAAATGATTCTCCTCTTCAAAGCAGCCTTTGAGGTGTCTTTAAAGTGTTCTTGATAATTTCATCCCAGACACAACATAGGCAAGACGAAATTAAGGATATTTGTGACACTTGTGGGTGAAATGCAACACTTGAGATATCTTGCACGACTATTACTAGACAATCATCGCAATGAATAATTTTGATGTGTACCGTGATTTCCCCCAAAGTGCTAAGTTAGAAGACGAACCGATGATGACAGAAGTACTTTGTAGAATTTTTCAAGCAAGGGTATGGACTCAGAGAACTCTAATAGAAGCTAAAATACAACCATCAAACAAATATTATGACATGTTTCAAACCCAAGGCGCATATTACCCATGCTTGAGTGATAAAGACTTTCAAGGTACGACCGCCATAAAATACACTAATCATGATTCATAATTGTATTGATAAAAAGTATAGCCATTGAAGATACAATGTGATCTATACTCCTATGACCTAAACTAATCATAGCCATGAAGAATACACTGTGGATCCATGACATTTTGATTTAAATTTGAACATAGCCATGAGATATACATTGTGGATCTATGTGATAGTATATTTGTCATTTGTTCAAGAGAAATTCCTTTGAAACCTGGGAAAAGTATACATATAAGAGTGATAACTCAACCTGGGGTCTTCTTACTGATCCCTGGCTGAAAGTACGAATCTTAACCATGTGAATAGATGTCCCGATGTCTAACACATGGCAGAAACCACTTGATTACCAAATAATGAGGTAAATCACCATTGTCAATGATTCTAAGGTACCTTAGTACATTCCAATGAATGTGGAATGGATGAGCGAAAAGAAAACTGTAGAATCAACCATCAGGGCCAATGATGTAAAACCCATTGTCGAAGAGAGGAGGCCTACCATTGAGGGCGGCATGCGTGTCCCAAGGTACCAATTGGTTTCTGTCTAGCTCCTGGATAATGTGTTGGAAGTTGAATGGAATAGACTCATCGAGGGAGGGCCTTTGAAATACCCCCATCAATGACATGAACCATACGCAGATGTAATTGATGGATCAAATGAAAATGGACTGACACGCGGCTAAACAGAATCGGTGATGGTTGACTCGATACTCTTGAACACTGAGGCATGACAGGAGAAACTTGACAAGGACCAAAACTTGATAATGCAAGTGATATCGGACTTTCGTAGGGTGACCCAAAGGAGTAAGGGAAAATCAAAGGATTGGTTCGCGGAGAGGTTCAGATAAAATGCGCAAAGATAAAATGCCCGTGGATCAGTGGAGACTGTAAGGATTACCGGTAATGTTCTCAAAAACCGCCATTGCTTCCTTCAATTTTTCCCCATCCAAATAGACAAGTACCTCTTTTAGTTTAAGAAGCTCGAGGAGGGTAACACATGCTTCATATAACTCAATCTTCAAGAAGTTCCTCTCCCTTTGTTTAATGAACTAGAAGAATATGGTTCGGTCCCATATGGGTCATTCCTTCAATGTATGATTGTTTAACGAGTCCAAAGAAGGTAAACTCGCTGATTTTTCATATTTATAGAGTCTAAAAGAACTTAAAGATGACTCAGTGGATGACTTTTTCAGAATGTTAGTCTCACGAGGTCGAAAAGAGATAAATTATCACTAAAAAGACGCCCTTCAAACCTTTTAATGAGTGGGAAAGGAAGAAAGATCACTCGAAATATTTCCGCTGTTTAAAGAGTTCAAAAAGAGCTTAAAGAATACTCCATAGGTTTTGTTTTTCGTATTACCAATGTGATTTTGAAAAAGAGATAAAATTTTATTCAATTGCGTTCTCATGTTTTTACTTGTGCCAGTTGTTAGAACAAAGACTAAGCTCAGTACTCTGTCCTCAGCTTGAAAATCTAGTGGCATTATTAGCTCTAGAATGATCATCAAAGGCTGGAGACATGCCCCCCAAGCTTCAATTCATTCACCAACTTTGAGGTTATCACCAATTTTTGTACTAGATGGAGAACAAGGATTCAGATGGATGAATTGAAGGTTAAAAAATGAGACCTAACGAAATACTCGACTTGACATCTACGAGATCTGGCGAAAGAGTCGACCTGACAGGAGAGGTGATTGTTTTATTTTTTAACAAGCTTGACATAGGAAAAGAACTATGCTCAAGGTTCTAGATTCAGTCCCTAGATATCTGTTTCATTTTTTAACGAGCTTTCTACAGAGAGGAAAACTATGCTCATGACCTCTATTTCATTTTTTAACGAGCTTTCCACAGAGAAGAGAAACAATGCTCATGACCTTTGTTTCATTTTTTAACGGGCTTGCCATAGAGAGGAAAACTATGCTCATAGACTCTTCTTGATCATGGATTTCAAGAGGATAATGCTATGGAAGGACACCATGTCAAGGGACAAAACTTGATCATGGATTCCAAGAGATATTCACTAGATGGATGAAGAATGATATGGAAGGAACACATGTTGAGAGTCACGTCAGGGGTAAGGAGATCAGTCTCCAATAGCCCTACCGAAAATATCACCATGTCAACTACCAGATCTAAGTCATCAAAAGTTGAATTCATGGGAGAGAACACCACATAATTGACCTGTGGAAGGGGTGATACCGACTGCATATAAGACCCATTTAGGGAGGTCATTGGGTTGATGGTCAATTCATGCACAACAAATGAAAGTTGATCAATAGTCACCATTCTTCCATCATGCGGGAAATATATCACACGAAAAAAAGTGGATACAATAGCTTTCATGATATAGACATAATCTCGCCCAAAGATTAAAACGAAATCCAAGGGATCGTGGACTACCATAACATCAATAAAGACAGTTTTCCCTCCCAAAGTTATAGGAAATTGAGGAAGGATCCCTAAAGGGTGATTGTTTCTTCTGTTAAAAGCGAACAGAGTTTGGGTAACCGGCACAAGCTGAGGATAACCCAAAGCTTGTCAAGCAATAGAGGACAAAATACTAACGGATGCACCTTCATCTATCAGTGTCTGAGGAACGTCCCGACAACAAACTTGTATTGTAATCTTGAAAGGATTGTGAGAGAGAATATGAAGTCCAGTTAGCGCACCCCAGTAAAAAAGGATGGCCTTATTACTTGGAGTGGGTTTTGCGAGAGAAAGAGGAATTCCCCCCAACACGGTAGATTATGTATCAACGATAAACACGTGGGTAGAATTGGGTTTACTATCTAGAGGGAGAGTAGGGTCAATCGATGATGGGATCAGATCGATCGCGTTGGCACTCTTCAGAGGAAGAGTGGGATTGATCGATGAAGTAACCGAAGCAACCACTTTCGCACTCCTCAAAGGAGGAGTGGGATTGACCGATGAAGTAACTGGAACAACCACTTTGGCACTCTTCGGATGAAGGGTGGGACTGACCAAGGGAGGAACTAGATCAGTCACTTTAACACTCTTCGGAGGAAGAGTGGGATCGACCGATGGCAGAATCAGAGCAACCACTTTGGAACTCATCAGAGGAGGAGTGGGATTGACTGATGAAGTAACCGGAGAAACCACTTTGGCACTCCTCAATGGAGGAGTGGGATTGATTGATAATGACATCAAATCAACCACTTGGGTTTCATTCTCCAAGGGGAGAATGGGGTCGACAGGTGCAAATGGATCAACCGTTTGGGTTAGTGGTTCAACCGAGGATGAAACTAGATTGACCACCTGATCAATCAGATTGATCAGTGATGGAACCGGATTGACCATTCCATCAACTAACAATGGGTTGGGAGAAATATTATGATAACTGATTGGAAGTTGCATCTTTTTCAAAAGAGAAGAAGCCTCGGCCATACAAGGACAAAGGTGAGAATAATGATCACCTTTGCATAACATGCAAGGAAATTTGACAGTTGTCTTCTTCTTACCATCCTTAATGTCACTATTTGATGGGGTGTCACGAGCATGTATAGCAAAGGCTGATGATGTGGAAGACCAGATTTCTAAGACCTTGGTAATACCAAGGCAATCTCTCAGAAAGTGGTCACCATTACAAAGACTGCAAGGGAATTTGGGTTTCAGATTCTTCATTTTAATATTTTTGACCTCATCAACACTCTCAGTACTATTAATAGTAGTTGGTTGCTTGGATCCAACATCTGATATGGTCAGAGGCTTAGTCCTTTTCGAGTTCTTATTCTTCTTCTCTTTTTGTTTCTTCTTCTTCTAATCAACCTAGCTAATTGCTTTAGAGCTTTCACTAGGCAAAGAAGGAGAAAGGGAAGGAGACTTAATGGGTGAAGAAGGCGAAAAGTTGACATGAGGTTGATGTGTGGGTGGTGTACTAACATCTAAAGTATTAGGTGCAGTTGAATCACTGGGAGGATTCGAGATCACCGGAGTGGGGAACAACCAAACCGGTAATCCGATGGTGAGTCCCGAAAGACTCAGTGTGGCAATGTACAGAGGACCAATGTTTCCAAAATAAGGAAAGGTGAAAAGTTCCTCGGGACAAGGGGTTCCTCCATTAGTACTCTTAGGAGTTGATGCCATTAACACTGACTCGACCTAAGGTCTACTAAGTAAAACAAACAACACATGCTATGAATTTGAGAAGCAAACAATCAAACAAAACTTCCCACAATGAAACCACTAGTTGGTGATGAAATCCAACATCACAAGATAAATATAGGAAGGGGCGGGGATAGAGCGAGTGGATCAGTTATGTTGGCGACCTGCTTAACGAACTTACACCTTGGTGCAAGCTTCCATGTAGTAAATGTGGATTTACCCTCCAAGGAGCCCGAGTGAATTTGACCAACGTTTGTTCCAGGTACAATGAGAATTCCCTTCACCGTCACCTCGTGTAAGACCATGAAGATTATGGCTACTAAGGTCACCAACTCACAGTCATCCCCTAGGTGGGTACAGTCGACAGTCTAGTCTGAACATATGGGCAGGATAACAAGTCTGAAATCCTTCGAGAGAACTGAGGACAAATGGATCGGTAGAACTCAAGAGGACCCTAAATGGATTCAGAATTCACGAAGCACCGAGACCAAATGAAGACAGTTGAACTTCAAGAATAACCCCCAATATACGATCTGACTACTATGAACGGTTGAACCACGGAGGGATAATCTTTGTAACTCTCCTGAATGCTACCTCGTGTGTAACCCCTGTGTGAGAGGGGGATCCCAGAAATCCTACACGACAATTGGATTTTCTCTCCCTATCGCAAGATGCTAAGTTTGTTTGATAGATTTGGAAAGTTATCCTTTCAACCTATTCCAAAGCCCTGCACCTTAAGCTAACATAGGTTTTCTTAACAAAAATGTAAAAAATTCTGATAAATTTTAGTTTAGCGTTGATTTTAGTGGTTGTTGTTTACTCAGAGGTGTATGAGAGTGAAAATTGATGATATTATGACTCAATTCTCAAAACATGCATAAGAAATGATAAGCAGTCTTTTCTTTCAATGAATTCCTATTTAAGGGAAGGAGAAGGATTTTCCTTTCACTTTCAAACACTGAGATGCAATGACCTCATGCAATAGTCCTCAATCAAAAATCTGATACAATGCTAAAATGTTTATACTTGACTGATAATCAGTTTGATGTAAATCTTCCTATGTTAATCAGATTTCAAGATCTATGAGATTTAAGAAATCATGAAGAAAACTTCACATAAACAAAAACACACCCATTTTGTGATCAAACAAGAAACAAAAAGAGAAATCAAATCCAAACATGAGGAAATGCTAGAAAAATGACCTCAAAGATCAAATGGAATGGTTCATAGATCTCTGAAATTCCTTACCATAGCTTTCACTCAGTCAGATAAATGAGAAGAAAACAGTAAAATGATTCCAAGTCTTCAAAGGAAGAATGACTCAAAGTAAGGAAAAATGTCATAAAATCCAAACAAAAGGTGGTCAATTCTTAGAAAATAGAGTGTTGAAGGCCAAGACCAAGATGTACTGAGGTTTTATGACCAAGTAAAATGTATAATAGATTTTGTAAAAAATGTATATAAATTCTGAAAGCTTTTAAAGATTTTATGAGAGCATAGGCTTGTTTTTCAATAGGATCATACCTTAGTCCAGCATCTCTGAGTGTTTTGTTGAAGAAAGCAACTAGGTGATCCATATTGTCATCATCTTTCTGTAGCAAGACTGTTGCTACTGTGTCATAAGAAGCAAAGGAGAAAATGTAGAAAATCTTGTTGTAATCCGGACTGATCAGAGTCGGGGATTCCACGATAGCCTGTTTGATATCCTAAAATGAATTCCTTGCATTGTCTGTCCATTTTATCTCAGACCCCTTTTTCAACATACATGTTATGTGTTTTACTAGCTCAGCGAAATTTGGGACAAATCTTCTAACAAAATTAATCTTATCGAGCAGCGATTGAATATCCTTTTTCGACCTTGGCAAGGACAGCCTCTAAATTGCTTCCACCCAAGCCGGATCAATTTTCACGCCTTCTGCTGAGACAATCTGGCCTAAGAGCTTACCTTTCTTGAGAGAAAAATGGGACTTTTTGGGATTCAATGAAATTCCGAACTGCCTGCACTTCAGAAAAACTCTTTTTAAATGCTTTAGAAGCTCCTCGTGACTGCTGGAATAAACTGTGATGTCATCAAGATAGATGAGGACAAACTTGTCCTTCTCACCCATGAAATCTATGTCCATGGCCCTTTGAAACATGGCCCCGACATTCATTAATCCGAATGGCATTTTGGCGTACATAAAGGTACCCCAAGGAGTAGTAAAAGCAATCTTATCTTGATCATCAGGATGGACAAAAATCTGGTTATAGCCGGAAAAACCATCTAGGAAAGACATAACAGTAGCCCCTGAAATTCTTTGCAGCAAATGTTCCATTTTAGCTAGTGGATAGTTGTCTTTCTTAGAGCATTTGTTTAGGTTTCTAAAGTCCACACATAACCCGACCTCACCATTTTTCTTTCTCACTATTACTAGATTCGCAATCCATTTAGAGTATTTCAAAGGGATTATGATCTTAGCATCAAGAAGCTTTTTGATTTCTCTTTCAATCACAGGAAAAAGAAGAGGACTGATAGGTCTGAGCTTTTGTTTGAAAGGGATGGTGTCCTTTTCAAGAGGGATCTTATGTTGAATGATATCAGGGTCATAAGTCTTCAGATCACTATATTTCCAAGAAAAAACATCAGAAAATTATTTCAAAATGCTGCAATATTTGGACTTCTGATCAGCAGTCAATTCAGAGGACAGATTTATGAATTTAGGCTGGCTTTCTCTCCCTATGTTGTGCTCATGAACAACAGGCTCTTTCTCCTTTTTATATGGCCTATAGGGGACATCGTTGTGATCAAATAGCTTTTTGAGAGGTACCAAACCCTGAGGTATATAATTATTAGGTAGTTGAACAATATCAAGCTGACCCAATTTTTGTTTTTGCTTAGGCTTATGGGATTCCTCTATATTTAGATTTTGTTGGTCGACATGCATATCAGAAAATTCATCTACCACCTGGAGAAATCTATTAAGTTCATCATCATCTTAAAAAACTTTCCAGTATTTAATATTGTCGGGCAAAGACGGCTTATATTTGACTTGGATTTCATAATTGAGCCTGGGGGGCATGGGAGGAATAAACATGCTGGCTGAAACA
>SNQJ01S0091680.1:0-32669 GCA_010110895.2 Picea sitchensis | reverse complement strand
AACCTGGGTTCTCCAACTTCACATGGTCATAACTCTCTAACCGTGAGGAGTTATGTGGCGTTCTACATACCACCAGAAATGGAATGACAAACACTATCCATCTAGGATAGTTTCCTTGACAAATTCACTATCCTTCATCTCATTATTCCACAATTAAGCATGGGTTCTCTTACTCAGCAAAGCATCTTCCCGTGAGGGATTTCACCATAAGGGGACAACTTTGGAGTTCATCCATATTTACTTCTTATCAACCAAAACAATAATGAGTCATATTTACATCAAAAAATCTTTGGTCCATTACCCAAACCTTTGTGCTACGGGGCTTTCTTCAAGGGTTGACATCAATGACAACCAACCTTAATCAACAATCTCCCCCTTTGGCATTGATGGCAACACTTTGATGCAATATTGAAATCATATCACTCATGCTCCCCCTAGAACCATTCCTATGTCCTCTACATCTGATAAATTTGCCTCTTTCCTCTGCATCTGATAAATCTCTCCCCCTTTGTCATCAATGGAAAAGGTATCTTTCCATTCGGGGTTGCTCCCCCTGACTGAACTGTCCTCTTATGGTTCTTCCTCATGTACATATAAGACATATAATATAAGCATTCAAAAAACATTAAAAAAGCATTCATTTTGGATTAGAAATAACTCCAAGTATTTGGCAAAGATATTCAAAGGCTTCCCATGGAAGTGGTTTTGTAAAGATGTCTACCACTTGTTCTTTTGTGCCCACATACTCAATTTTGATGATCTTTTCTGCAACCTGTTCCTGTAGAAAGTGATAATTGATTGGAATGTGCTTCATCTTGGAGTGCATCATCGGGTTTTTTGAGATACTGATGGCACTTGTATTATCACAATATATTGGAATGGGATCATCATACTCAACCTATATATCTGTCAAAGTTTGTTTCATCCAAAGAACATGTGTACAACATGTTGTTGTTGCAATATACTCTGTCTCGGCTGTAGATAGAGATACTGATTATGTTGATGATTATTTATTTCTTAGCCATGATATGACACTCACCTAAGTAGAACATTGCTCCCGCGGGTGCTTAGATGGAGTCATCAATACAACCCACCTTCCAATCTTCATTTGTCCTAGGAAATAGAAGTGATAGATCTTTTCGTTTGGATACCATAATCCAAAATCTTTTGTTCCTTTGAGAGATATTTGAAGATCCTCTTTACTGCTAATACATGTTATTCCTTTGGTGCTTCTCGAAATCATTACCACATCCAAGGCACTTTGCATTACATTTTGATGCGGATGTTGTCACATATAGTGAGAACAATCATTGACTTTGTGTTCCTATGATCATTTTACGTGAACGAATCATCATATTTTCTCAACTTACAAATTTGGATTTGGCGTAGGGTGATAAATGGTTTGCAATATTCCGTTAGGCCTCTTTAGAATTTCTCTAATATACTTGGTTTGAAATAAAAATTCCTTGGTTTTCTTTGGCGGTATCACAGTCCCATAAAGAAAGATAGTTCTCAAGTAACGACATTTCAAATTCATTTTGCATGTCTTTTTGCAAATTCACAGCTTAACTTGTCATTATCACTACCAAAATAATATCATCGACATAAACTTCAATTAATAAAATATTACCTTGACTTACCTTGATGTATAGGTTGTTTTCTGCGCTTCCTTTTTTGAACCACTTTCTTTGAAATGCTTATACTTATCAGGTCACAGGTACCATGCTCTATGATCCTATTTTAGATCATACAAGACCTTCTTTACAATTTACATAGTTTGCATTCTTTGACAACTAAAGTCCTTATGGTTGTTCGATCTTATACTTCTTCTTCAAGTTCCCCATTGAGGAAAAGCTGATTTTATGTCAATATGATATACTTTAATATTTTTGGAGCATACATAAGCTAAAAGCAAATGGATTGTTTCCATTGGCAAATGGGAAAATGTCTCTTCAATGTCGATTCCTTCAATATGTACATATCAACTTTACATACCAATCAACTTTGTTCCTTGTAACTTGTCCATCTTCATTCAATTTATTCCTGAAAACCGACATGCTGATCACTTTATTATTCTTTGGTCTTGGAACCAATTCCCAAAGTGTCATTTTCTTTATTTGATCAATTCTTCATCCATGGCCTTATTCCAAAATTCATCCTTGCTGGCTTCTTCAAATAGTTTGGTTCAATTGTAGATGAGAGTGCTAGGTGTGTTTGTTACGGTGGGCGGTTTTTTTTCTTCTTAGTCTCAGCTCACGCATCTTGTTTGAATTATGATCCTGAAGGATGGATTCTTACGTACTTGTTTGCTAGGTGTCTTTGGAGATGCTTGAATATCTTGTTGTTCTTCTTATTCAGTTTTCTTCATCTTCATATTCCTCTTCTACTTATTTTCATCTTCTTCTTCAAAATTTGTTCCATTGATTTGTTTTCTTCTTCCTTTGATTGCAGTGCATGCATTTCACCAATTGTTACGTTGATGTTTTCCACAACTTTGTTTAATATTAGGCTGTAAAACTTGTATGCTTTCCTTGTACTTGAGTAACCAACAAGTATTCCTTTGTCCCACCTGAGGAGTCAAACTTTCCCATTCGCCATCTTCTCTTTTGATGATGTAGCATTTGCTTCCAAAACTATGAAGTTCTTCACATTTGTTGGTCTTCCTTTCCATTTCGTAGGAGTTTATAGGTGTTGTTGAGGCATTACTTTGTTTTGAATGTAGATTGTTGTATACCTTTGCATGTGTCCAAATAATATCTATCAACTTTGAATCCGTTATCATTCTTCCATTTCTTGTGTCCGTACTGTTCATTATTTCAGCAACTCCATTCTATTGAGGTGTCCTGGTGACGGAGAATTGCCTTTTTAATCCATGATTGCTCTGATGATCCATAAATTCCCTTTAGGGGTGAATTCTCCTCCATTATCCGATCTTAAGCATTTGATTCTTGAATCCATCATTTTCAACCATTTCCTTGTAGATCTTGAAGTTTTCAAAAGCTTCTAAGTGTTCTTGAAAATCAAACTGCAATCATTCTTGTATAATCATCAACTAATAACATAAAGTATCTCTCACCTTTTCGCATTTTTTGTAGTTGTTCCAACTAGATCATTATGCACAACTTCCTGGATTACGTTGTTCAATATTCCTTTTATTTGAACATGGTCTTTCATTTTCTTTCCTTGTTGGCAATGCTTTGCATAAAGTGTTGGTTGGTTTTAAATGATAGGGAATTTATTTGATTGCTTCTCTTTTCTGACTTTGATAGGAGTTATAAAATGCATGTGACCCATTCTTTTGTGCCATAGCCAAATTTCATCTTCCTTTCCTAGAAACACTTTTCATTTCAATTTTAACCCAACACATATATGTTTCTTAGAGTTCTTGTAATTTGTGCTTCACCAATTTCCACGAACCTTCTTTTCTTATCTCACTTTGTGGTCGAAGTAACTTTATGAACTTGGTCACACATTTGACTCACACTTAAAGATTATGTTTCATATCTTCTACTAGTGGGAACATTTTCTTCCTTTTCATTCTTGTTTCCAATTCGAATTGTGCCTTTTCCAATGGTTTTGGTTGAATCATCATTTCGAAGGAGGCCGATCCATCTCTTTCCTTTTGTAATGTAAGAAACTTGTCTCTATCACTGTCATGTGTTTTGAACATCCATTGTCAACTTATCGCCAACCATGTTTCTTATGTTTAGCTTGTAGAGACTGTGCATTCTTCATTTCTATATTGATCTTTCTTTTCTTATCCATGTCTTTTTGAGGTTCTTGTTTGTGACTATGTTGAGGGTCTTTGGGAGAGGGAATGTCATTCTACAATTTTTGGCCATGTGTACAAAGTTGTTGCATTTGTAACATTCCACTTCAATTCTCAAGATTGAAACTTGTAACTTCTTCTTTGTGTTTCACATTAGGTCTTCTTAGATAACCCCTTTGTGTATGGCTCTCAAAGTGGTTATTTTTCCTATTATTAGCTCACGCAATGTACTGACTTATGTCCAAAATTATTACATGCATAACATAAACCAAAATATAGTTTGATACATGGTAATTGAAGATATTATGAAAGGAGGTGTTCTTTTTTGAATCCTTCTTCTTCTTGGGCTTGTCTATCTGTGTTGATTATGAAATATGAATCTTCGGTGGGAGGAGTGTCCTGTAATATTCCTTGCATATATTTTTATCCTTTGATTGTTTTACTTATCTTTTTTTTTTTTTTGGATTTTTCTTGCTCTGTTGTTTTGGAGCTTGATCCCTTTTTGTTTGATTGTATCCAAGTCTAGACTTGTTGAATGAGATTTTGAGAGCTGCTGATAATGTCATCTAGAACTTTTGAGCTAATGCATATTTGTTTTTTTTAATATCCTTTCTTAGTGTGACAATATTTGCTTCAAGGTTTCCAATGATCATCGCTTTCCAGCTTCTAGTTGTTCTTTGAGTGCTTCTTCAATTCTTTTATCTTCTTCTATTTGAACCTTCAATTTTGTGATCATTGTTCCTAGTTCTTGAGTGTCTTTTCTTCTGGATTACCTTGTAGTTTCTTGTTTTCTTGATACTTCTATGGAACTCATTAATTCTTCTCGGGAAGTCAACCACGCTCTTTAATTTCTTCTTCATATGCTTCTTCATATTCTTCTTGAGTTTTTTTTATCTTCTTCTCGCCATGAATAGGGAACTCTCCTATTTCCTTGTCAGTTCATCTTCATCTTATGATGAGATGTCTTCTTTAAGTGTAAAATATTTTTCTTGAAAACTTTCTCTGTAGTTCTTTTACCTTTATATGTTTGTCTATCTTTTGAGTAACCTTCATCATTTCTCTTTTTCTTATGGGGACATTTGTTAACAAAGTATTAATGCCATCACAATTAAAACAAATTAAGGAATCTTACCTATATACCTCTCGTTGGTTCCTTGTTGGATCTTTTGATGAATTTGGCCGCTTTATTCATCATCTTACGACACGTCGTTGATGTCACTATATTCTTCTTGATCCTTTTCTTTTGCTTTGATCTTTGGATGATTTGAAGGCTACTTATTTTACATATGGATTACTCAAGTTGAGTTCTCATCTCATATGCTATGAAGGGTTCAAAGTTAGATCCATGCTTATTGAGTTTAGATCTGATCTTTCTTCTAGATGTTGATATCTTAGGGTTGAATCATAGGAAGAGATCTTAGTACCTTTTGAACAATTCTGATTCTTTGATTTCTTCTCCAATCCTATGATTTCATTCAACTTGTTTCCTTGAATCGTAAAAAGTAGGCTATGATATCTTCATCTTCCTTCATTTTTAGTTGTTCAATGCGACCTCTTTAAGTTTGAAGCTTTGTTGCTTTGACTTTTAGATCTCCTTCATACATATTTGACTTGTCCCAAATGTCTTTGCTTAGTTACAATGTGAAACTTTTGGTGAATCTTAGAGTATCACTGCGACCATTTAGAAGTGCATTTTTGGCTTTTGGAATTATTCTCACCAAGCTTCACTACTTTTCATTTGTGGGTGGAACTATTGGTGCTATGTATCCATCTACAATTGATTGCCAAACTTGAAATCCCTCATCTTTTGTATATAATAATGTATTCATCCTTATGATCCAAAAGCATACTTATGTCCATCGAGAGTACGTATTTATTCCATTTTTTACTCAGTTGAGTACTCTCAATTACACTGATGGTTAAAATGATTTTTTGAAGGAACACGCTTTCTGATACCAAATGTTGGGTTACTGAGAGGGGTGAATCGATTAATAACATAATTATAATGCTTTTTCTTCAGTATATCAATGTAGAATTATTATCAATAATGGCAGGTAAAAGAAATAAAATCACACATACATAGTACACCCGTGTTTCATGTGGAAAACCAAGTGGGAGAAAACCACAGAATGATTTTTCTTATGTCTTGAAGAATTACATTCATTTGGAAGCACCAAATTTCTTTGTTTTCAGAAATTTTAGTGGAAGGAGGATCCATCCCCTAGTTTCTCAGGGCTACAACCTAAGGGAATATCCAACTCCCAATTCTCTACCTACAACCCGGAAGGAGGCTACAAACATGTTCTCTCAGGCTGTAGGAGTTGGCTACAACCACTGTCCTTGCCCGTCTTGCCACCCCTGGAAGTAGAAGTAGAATGAGTGGAACCATTGTCACACTATACACATAGATATATTGCTATAAACTTGTACCAATAAATCGAACCATGCATCAACCAGCCATCAACCTGTTCTTATGTACCATAACAAGTAAATTACATCAACCATGCACCAACTGTACCAAACAACTTGTAATAACATGCCATAAACAGAGTGCATCCAACCATGTAACAGAGGTATGTACCAATCATGTTTCAACTACTCATCAACTATTACTCATTAGTATGTACCAACATCATCAACTATACACCTCATGTATGTGCCAACTCATCAACTAGTCTCAACCATGTACTCAACATGTACCTCAACCAAAGCCCTCATCCAATTTCATCATCCAAATATTATTTGTAGCTCTATAATAATAGGCACAGGGTGTATGATCACATTCCTTCAAACCTTCCTTAACTTTAACAACAAAGAGACTATCATTTTCATCAAACTTTTCTTTAGTCACATGCCTAGTTTTGGATTAGTCTGACAACCCTAACTTGAAGTAATCATAGAATTTGAACCCTATAATGTATAAAGATATGGCCCGATATACAATGATTTCTTGATATTTTTATGAAATTCCTCTAGGTATCACTACTTGTAACCTCTCATAAGGAGTTATAGGAAAATGGCATACCTTGTTGAATTAAACTTATGCTAGGGGAAGTGACCTTGTAGAGTGTGCCCACTTGTGCAATATTCGTTGGATTGATCTAAAACTGTTACACAACATAATAAAGAATGTACCCTATTCAACACATTTTTTCTCACTGAATTTGGATCTGTTATAGAAAATTTGTAAGCGTGTTTTACCCAACACACATTTTTTAGACTAGTTTTAGGTCTAACCACAAACCCTATTTTTCCACGAAGTGTAACTCCCCAAATACAATGCACCACAAGCTGAATTTTTTTACCACATACTTGGGTATGTTTTCTCAATGTCATATCCATTTCATGGTTTGAATCATTATAGAGAAACTTTATAGAAAAATGGTGAGATGACACATAAATAACATGCAGCAGAAGCACCATCAAAGAATTTATTCTTCCTTGCATTTCAACCTTCTTTTCTTCACCTTCCCTTAGAAATTGGAAGCATAGATCCTTGGTTGTAGAAACCTATAGATATTCAATATTCTCAAGTGTAATTAAAATGAGAGCCTTGCCTCTTATTTATACTCTCAAGTAGCTTCCTTAAAGAAACATCTTCTAGGTCACTTGGCCCACTTTCCTTTATTTTAGGGTTAACCCATATGAATTTATTCATTAAATTTATTATTGAAATAATTTATTTTTTGTATTCACTTCAGATTAAAATACCACACTCATCACTTCTTTATTATTTACCTTTTAAAATCTCTTAAACCACTTTGACTACATTGACCTTTTGGGGCTTCTAGATGACATATGAGGGTCCTCCAACCCGTAGGGCCATAACTCTCAAACAGTGAGGAGTTAATGTGACATTCCATACCACCAATGGAATGACATGTACTGTCTAGAATGAGTATTACCTTAAAATATAGAAAAATCATACCATTATCCATCAAACAAGCTTGGGTCCATTACCCAGACCTAGGTTCTCCAACCATGGTCATAAATATCTGTCATTGAGGTTATGTGATGTTATACATACCATGAATGGCATGGAAAGTACTATCCATATAGGATAGTTTCCCCTAAAAAATTCACTTTCCTTCATCTCATTCCACAATTAAGCATGGGTTCTCTCACTCCCTTAGAAGCATCTTCCCATGAGGGATTTCACCATAAGGCAACCACTTTTGAGTTCATCCATAAGAAGTAAATATGGATGACAAAAAAATAATGAGTCATGTTACATCAAACAATATTGGATTCATTACCCAAACCCAGCACATTGCTATGGAGTTTATTCAATGGTTGAGGCATCGGTAATAATAAAGCTTAATCAACATGTTATGCAAGGCGGTCAGTACACCTCTTGTAAATTTTCAAAAGAAGGATTTGGACAAACCACTTGGGAAGGAAATTTGGTAGGCACCTAGGGGTGAGATCCAAACTAACTTTCAGAACACTCAGAAAGCTTAGAAAGAAACTGAAAATTAAATCTGACCAAGATCTCCCACTAATGCCCCATTGAAAATCAAATCAAAACAAGATCTCCCACTAATACCCTAGAGAGACTCCCCAATGGAGTCCCCGATTCTTCTACGAGGAAAATCTCCCTATACTGGGTTTAAGGTAAAGGAAGAGCACTAAATCCCTTAAAATACTATTCTACAGTTAATATACCCCAAAACCATCTAGACAAATTGACGAGAGAGAGAGGAAAGAGAGTTAATGATTGCACCTTTAGTCCTTGCAGTTGGTGTAGACCTCTTTCGCTTGTTACCGCCTCCTAGATCACGAATCTCCCCCCAAAGATGACTTGCAAAAGGTTAGGAATACAATGCAACAACATATTCAATATCTACTGATCACTTTAAAATTCTATACATAGATATAAATTCTCAAATTAACAAAAGCATGTAAACATAGGATTTTGGGACAAGGATGAACTCTTTTATTCAATTTCAAGATAAAAAGGATTACCACCTTTGCTGGAAACCGCTCAACGAACCAAGTCCTAGCTCCTCTATCATGGATCCAAGTGCATCAATCCCCCATTATCTTCTCACAACCAACATATCACCAAGGGAAGGAGGAAGGATTACATAAGCAGAAGGGCTGGAGGGGAAGGTCGAGGCTAAAACTTGGAATGGGATGCAAATCTTGGGCTAAGAAAGGGAAGGGATTTTGGTAGAGTTTTCTTATTCTCTTGTTCATGTTCATAAATAAATCCCCAAGACCTCTTTTTATATGAGAAAAATACTGTTATTTGGTTTGGGGAGGGGATACAAGGGGTAAAAGCATTAAGAAACCCTCCATAACCCATAAACTCAACCGAATTCTGTGCAATTATATATTTTTTGAAAATTTTGGAGGTAAACGTGGGCTAACTATCATGTAACACACATGTGTACGTGGGATAACTAGCATGCAACATGCATGTGTACATAGGCTATTAGTTCAGCAGGGCGCGTACACTTTCCAAAAAATGGTTTTTTAAAAAGGAAGTCTCAACATATTTTGGCAAAGTATGCAAATGGAAGGGCCAATGTCTTGTATGCACAAATAAGGAATTTTGGACTATAACAACCAGGCAATTCTCTAATCCTTCCATCTATGAGCCTCAACTTAACTTTTCCTCATCCTATGATTTTGGATGTCGATTCATAACCTAGGAAAACATTACCTCCATCATACCTTTCATATTCACAGAATCACCCCTTGTGGGGAGTCATATGAAAGGATGCACCTGATTCAACCATCCATGCCTCATGATATGCATGTGTTATTGAAGAAGCCAAGTACACATCCCCTCCTTATTCCTTGAAGGTATTTTATTTTATAGAGGGAGCACCTTCATATCCCTTCACTCTCTCAACGTTCTTGGATTTACAATGATTCTTGAAGTGCCCTTCTTTTCCACATCTCCAACATACCTTTAAAATTTTTTTGGGAAATTTAGATCTACCCTTAGATTTAGATCTCCCACTTGAGGACTTAGATCTCTTTCTTTCGTTGGAGCGTCCTCTTGCAAATTATGCATATGTTCTCTGTCCTTCCATGTTATTCCATCTCATCGCCTTTGACAACAAGGATGAGACCACATCATCGAAGTTCAAGGTAGTTGTATTACTACCTATGTCCACAACCAGAATATCCCACGAGTTTGTTAAAGAGCAAAATAAATTGATACACTTATATTCATATGGAATTTTAATCTCAACAAATAATAACTGACTTACCACATTATTGAAGGTGCTCAGATGCTCTATCATTGAGTCTTCATCTCTCATACTCAGGTTATACAACTTCTTCCGCAGGAACATTTTATTTACTAAGGACTTAGGCTAATACAAGTTCGCCAAATTATCCCATAACTCCATGGTTATAGCTTCCCCTGAAACTTTTAGTAATACTAAATATGAGAGAAACAATCGAATTGTGCTCTTTGCCTTTCGATCCAAATTTTTCTAGTCATCTAATGACGTTCCTTTAGGTGCAGTACCTGGATCCACCATGATCCAATGATCTCTGTCTACCAATAGATATTCCATCTTGAGCTTCCACAACTCAAAAAAATTCCCATTAAACTTCTCGATCTCTATTTTCAAACTCCTCGCTATTTATTTTCACTTGAAGAATCAATACTATAGATCTCCCACTGTAACAAGGCTTATCAAAGTCCTCAAGCAAACCCCTAAACATGAAGGCATCCCCATAAAGCCAATAATTTATCTGATACCAAATATAGATTTTAACCTTGTATAATTATTTACTGCAAACAAATTTTTAATAAAAGAACAGAAAAGATACAATGGAAGATACACACATTGCACGGAGATTTTTCTCCTAGAAACCCAAACTRGGAAAACCATCATGTTCCATATTCATTCACATCATACATTTTTTACAATAMAATATACATATAGKATCCTATAGCATCGAAAAMCCTAATCCAATAACCCATATTAGTCAACAACCCTAATTCCTTAACCAGAAATAGAAAACCATCAATGAAACCATGTGCCAAAAATCCACCCAAAAATGGATGCAAAAAACCACCCAAAAATAGACACTAGTTCTAACCATGCAAAGAATATAACACATACCCAATAGTACTTTGACCTTTGACCTAATTGATTGGAACTTTGATTGCTTATAAGTTTTGCATATGATCCTCATTCGACTTTTCGTTTGTGCCATTGGAAAGATGATGACGAGCTCTACACATTGATGTTGTTTTGGGACGATTTGAGAGAGTTTAATTTTTAGCATTTATGGATCTCATGTTACCTATATGAGTGTTTTGGATCCTCCTTGACCTCTGTGATCATTCCTTATATCCTCCTGGATCACACCTTCCCACTGAAGAACTTTTGGACCTCCAAAAGTATATACATTCAACAACTTAGTGATAATAATTCACTCTTCCATCTTGTTGACTCTTTTGGAATTTTGAATTCATCTTGGGTATTCGATATTAGGTACTATATCAATGTAATTATGTCTGATTCTCTAGAATATAACCCTAAATATAGCCTTTGACACTATCACTAATAGCTTTGGTTCTGGCTTATAGATTCCTTGACAACAAAAGTCTTATTCATCGAATCTTTGCAATACCTGTATCATGTATTTCAACATCCACTCCCATATCCTACTGTTGAATATAGTCCATCTCAAGCAATATGAAACCAAGTTGAATGTTAATCTATTCCTTTCCCTTTTGGACTCGTTGTTCATGTAATTTTGATGTAGTTGTAGGAGTCTCTGAATGAATTCTATGTCCATTACTCTCTCTCCTTGAAAAACAACTTGATCTGTACTATTATCATATGTACCTAATTTTCTTATGTTCAAGGTATACATCTACACAAACATGAAATAGTATTATAAATATGCTTATAGCATGCATCTTTATGCCTCTTATTTCTAAAGAGTATTATTTCTCCTTTACCAACTCTAGAAAGTTTTGCATTTCTTTGATGGTATTTCCACTTCTGATCTACATGTTCCAACTTCCTGCATCCATTTTTTCCTTCACTTTCAGTTCTTCAGAATCAATAATGTTGTATTAGACAATTCTATCTAGATGTATCCCTTCAGTTGATTACAAGACAATACAAGTGTCCATAATGTTGTCTAAAGCCTTATAAATCTTTACAATGAGATTCCTCCCACTGCAAAACAATATGTATAGGTGGCTATCTATAAATCTTTGTAACGGTATTCCTCTCACTCTATAATAATATGTAAAGGTAGATATCTAGAAATATCTCTAACGATAGTCTTCTCACTCACAACATCATATAAGGTGGTGATATAGAAACTCTCTTACAAAATTCCTCTCGCTCATACAAGGTGGAAATATAAAAATATACAAAGTCCCTCTAACTCTTATAATTAAGAATGAGTGGATTACAAGCCTTATAGTAGACTTTAGGAGATTTACACATATGCATATTACATTCAAAAATATATATATATTTAAAAAAATTGAAAGATGGTTTACTTTATGGACTTATTCTTCCCATTATACTAGGAGGAGTCTCGCAACTTCCTACCTCTCACAATGCCTCTAATGTTGATCTTGAATCTGACATTGAATCTGATGTTGAATCCAAGTAACCACTAGACCAAACTATAGGTATTTTCAATAATGTGTATAACCTCTCCTTGCGAATACCAAGTATTATTGTTGTGTCTGGAGCAAATTCCCTTGAATACACAAGTACCTAGCCATTATGGAATAAGACTTCATAGCCTTCATCCTCAAACATTGCAACTGAGAGTAGGTTTACCTTTAAGTATGAAACATACAACATATGTTCGATTCACATAATTCCTCCCGACTTGAGATGGAATCTTACATATCCATACCCCCTTATTTCTTTTCTGGTGTTGCTTCCAGATCAGGCAAAGGAATCTCTATCATACTCTCATAAAGTAAAAAATATTAATCTCATCCCAGTCATGTGGTGAGATGATCCACTTTCCACAAACCATTCTGTGATGCCTTCATATATCAATTTGCCAAGACCATCCATCTGGAAGTATTCTTTCCCAATCCTTCTAGTAAGGCCATTAACTTCATATGGAGTTGGTGCTTGTCTTCTAGCAAGTTTGTTTACATCCTTTTTGTTATGCTTTGAACATACGTGCAAGTAAAGAGTCCAACATTTCTTAATATGATGTCCACTCTTACCACAATAAGAAAAGAGTGTCTTGTTCCAGGATCCCTTCTTATCATTCCTCATTTTCCTATGACTTGAGAAATGATCTACATTATTCTCGGAGGGATTTACTGGAACAGGCTATATTGTTTGATACTTCTCCACATCATAGTTTCTATTTCCATAGGAAGCACATGGATAACTAGACCATTCACCAGTGGGAAAAAATTTCATTCCTTCTTATGTAGCATGCACATATTTCCCTAAAGATGACTTACACAAGTTAATCTTCTCTAGAATGGAAGGTAATTATAATTGCTTATACAAGACTTCTTCATCTGAATTTCTCTTTTCTTCAGCTACCCTTGAGAATTCTCCATATTGACGGGGAAAAGAATAATATGAAGAGTCATCTTTCTCGATCATGTTTTTTTAGGGAGATAGTCTCTCTTATAGTGGAGACTTCTCATTATTTTCTTGTCTAACTTTACCGATTCATGGTGCCAATATCTACAACTTTCTTTCTAATTCATAAAAAATACTTATGTGAAAATCTTCATGAAATAATAGTCGATCTTGTAGCCTCTGCTTCTCTTCCTCGAAATCTTGCAACTGCATTCTCATCTCATAATTCTCCTTCTAGATTTTCCTTTTAATGTTCTTTTGCAGACTCAAATTCATGAGAACTTTACTCATCTTGTATTCTTAATAAGATCCTTCAAAATATTCACCAACTAAACTCTTGGATCTCATGTCACATCAACAAATTAAAACAAACACTAAAACTATCTTGGATACCACTTGATCTAGAAATACTTAGACACCACCTATTTCTTTAATTATATACATGCAATATATAACTTAATCCAAAATAATTTATTGATCATATTGGGGTGGTTTGAAGAATTTTGCTGATGTGATTTTTACCAAAAAACTCATAAAATGATGATTAGTTTGTTGAATGATGAGATGACAAAGTAGGAAATAAAAGAACTCAAATTACATAGAGATTACATACTTTTGTTTCATCTTTAAGTTCCCTCCAAGACAATAAAAACTGCTTTCTCCATATCAAATATCAAAATCACATGTAAACTGACTCACATATGCCAGTTTAATGGATTATGTTAAATTCCATTACTCAAAACAAGAAAATAACTTCACCATTGAAATCCTTGTGAAATTATGAGAAACTTGACTATAAAGTCAACCAATTTCCAAACTGGCTCAATTTTTCCCTCTTCAACACGCAAAATAATGCATTGAATGTTCATTAATGGAAAATTGAGTGAATAATTTTACAAATGACTTCAAATCACAAAATAGACCTTGAATTCATGACCCTTGTGAAAAATCATGAAAAATGAGTATAAAGTTTCCTAGGTGTTGTCATTATACCTCATGGCACACTTTACGAGACAACGTATTTTATCTCTTCTTGGCATGAAAATCGAGACATCTGTACAACCTCAAAATCCATATCCTTGATTGGAAACTGTGCCACCTCAATATCCATGTAGACCTCAAAATTCATGCATTGGGATCAGTGCCCAATATATCGACCCGAGCCTCCAACCTCCTCCACGTGAAATTTGGAAACGTAATGCTATATTTAGTGAGGATCCCATAACAAATAGGTCATTGGAATAATGGTTAATTATTCATCTAAAATGGTGGTGGTCAGGGATTCTATTCCCCATGACCCTTGGCATTTTTGTTGGTGGTTAAAGTTTTAAACTATATATATAGTATATAGTTGAAACTATATAGTATATATAGTATATACTCTCATGCAAACGTTTGGCGTATGGTTTTAAGACCCCCCGCATAATTTATGGAATGGTCATGTGGTATTGTTAGCACAATATTGATTTATGCCTCAGCCTTTCATAAGTGGCGCTACCTATAGGCACTACCTAATATTTCACAGAGAATAGAATCTGCATTTCATTATTCGTTTTGGCAAATGAATACAATTGTTATGGGATTTTTATTTGTTTTGGGGAAAATTGAAATTATATTGAGTTATTCCCAATATCCAAGTTCAATCATCAAAGAACCCACAGATTTATCCTACAAATTTCATGTAGAAACACAGTCGGGTGCTACCTATAGGCGCTGCATAATATTCTGGTAGAGGCTAAGTTGTGCAGAGTTATTTTGCCAGTTTTGAGTCACTAATTTACAAATTGGGTTATGAGAAGTTGAGGATGTATTTTTTAAAACTGGAGGAGGTTTTTGTTCATAAAATTCCAAATAACAAAAACCTCTCTTATTTTTTCAAAATGTGTTTTGTTTTGAGAGATATGCGATATAGAAGTAGGCGTTGTGTACTATGCACAGTGGCGCTGCGTACTAATTTCCTGTAGCAGTGATGGTTTTGATATTCGCCTTGTTGGGAGGTTGTCAGATGTCAAGGAGAGTTAGAATGAATTCTCAAGGATCAATTAACCTGCACCTAATATTTATCTCCAGCAAAGGCCTCATGCAATGAGGTGGAGACATTTCATTAATGACTTCCAACAAATTCCTGAAAATTAGCAGTTTGTTGGATTCTTGTCTCTTTGATTGTTGCCACCTATCTCCAAGGATTAGAATCCAATGGAGGAGATGGGATTCAACCTCCTTAGTTCATTTGGATGTTATTTTCTATTTAAGGAAGGAAAGATCTCTTGGGGAAGGAGGAGGGATGAGCCAAGAGAGGATAGAGAGAGTAGGAATAGGCAGTTTTCTGTGTGTGTTCATTTGTAAGCCTGTGGGAATTTTAGGATTGTAAGCATTACTATTATTGGAGACTCATGAGAGCTGTGATTTCAGATTGTAACTCTTCTTTTATATTTCTTCTTATTTGAATATATTGCAGATTTGAGGATCAAAGGATGTCAATTATTTATTGATCCCTAAGCAACAGAGGATCTTTTGTATTTTGCCTATCAGTCATTGTTTATATTCAAGTATTTGTTGATTCATTGAATTGAGAGGATCTCTATTTACTGAACATTCTATCTTATGTTTTCCTTCTTCATTTCTTCCACATATCAACATATAATCTTGTTTTTTGTTAAGTATCTTTTGTGCCTTATATGAGTGGGATGTTTGTGACTCCATTGCCCATTGGTGTAGCGTACTAATCTGTAATTTTTTGCCCTCTCTCTTTCTTTATCCATCTTGCTTATCCACCTATTCAAAACCAAAGTTATCTCTTACATTCTGATGGGTGTTGAGCTTACACTTTAGCAGTCAAAGTGTGACTTTTAGTGCTAACAGGTATAACATTTAAACCAGGGGCTGTAGGCTAGCCCTCAACCCCTTTCCCCTTCCACTTGAAACTTAACACTAATTCAAATAAAATATACAACATATAATAGTTAAGAAACATATGGTGGCGTATTGGTAATAAAGGGTCATGTTAGGCCTTTGGGAGGTTATGGAGGCTACATTTTCTACCCTCATCAACTCCATAATTTTAACATACATTAATCAATATAGGCCAATGGGAGGTCGCCACGTGGTGACCTCTCAATGGCTCTCCAATTCCATGTGTCATCATAAAATTCACCCACTTGTCAACCTGACATTTGTCCACCAAGAGGTATGATATTCCCAGTCATCTTCCAATAAACATGTTCCACATGTCACCCTTGCAGTGGTGACACGTTTCACTTTTTTTTCCCCATGTACTTTGACCTTTGACCTATTTGACTAGA
This sequence comes from Picea sitchensis, assembly GCA_010110895.2. Taxonomy (NCBI): domain Eukaryota; kingdom Viridiplantae; phylum Streptophyta; class Pinopsida; order Pinales; family Pinaceae; genus Picea; species Picea sitchensis. Next base: position 16,038 of record SNQJ01S0091680.1, on the reverse strand, counting down.
ACTTTGACTGCTTATAAATTTTTCATACGAGATTTGTTTGACTTTCCATTTGCGTCGTTGGAAAGTCGACAACGAGCTCTATGCATTGATGTCATTTTTTAGATGATTTGAGATGGTCAAATTTTGAGCATTTATGGATCCCCTGGGACCTTTGTAAGCGTTCTGGATCCTCCTAGACCTCTGTGAGCATTCCTTAGATCCTCTTGGATCAGTAAGGTCTAATATTTGTTGCACAAATTATTGTATAAGTGTGTTAATGGATGGGAAATGACATATTTTATGCCATAGAATTTTAATGGTGGAAATCTCCAGTTTGCAAGTGAACTTACAATATTTTTTCTCAAGCCAGATTTGTGGGTGTCTATTACAATATTTCAATATTCATGGGATCATGTGTTTGATTTTGGATATTTTGATTTTTTTTATTTCATATATATTTGAGATATGGAGTTTTTATGGGTTTAATGAATCTTTGACCATTTTGATATTTTATCAAAGTATGTGAGATTATTGCATTTAAATACATTGCTAGTTGACAACCCAATGTCCTTCGTGGAATTTCCCTCATTATTGAAACATATTCCTTGAAAACTTCAATGTAGTGTACTAGTTTGAATTTTGAAGAGAAGAGATGACTTTTAGGGAGGATGAAACAATTAGGAGGGGGGTAAAAATGATGGGGGAAAGAAAGGAGGGAGAAGAAGTAAGGTGGTGGTGATGGGATAAGAAGGGTTTTCATGGGGATAAGAGGGATGGTGGAGAAAACAAAAAGGAAGGAGGGAATGATGATAATAAGGGTGATGATGAATCCAAAGGTGGTGAAGATAAGAAAGTTGAAGGAAAGAAAATTATGTATGTATTCCTAGATATTTCATTGAGTATAATCATCTACTCACCTCTTCAGTCATGAAAACTCAATTGCTTTCTTTATAATGTAACTCTATTAGTACTATTAGCATATAGGTGTTCTAGACATGCCTAAATCCTTTGGGAACTAAAACGTTAGGATTTGAGGATATGAATATATTATCAATCCCACCAAAATCAAATGCATTGATAAGGACTAAGAATTAAGCATGCATGTAGAGGATTTTATTGCAAAAATTAACCATGAAATACATCACTAAAGGAAAAAAGTCCTTGCACAGGAGAAAATGAACTAGTAAGTAAATATTCCATGAATGGATGAAGTTATTATCATATGAATATATTTCTTATATGGTTTTTTGAAAAATATTGGAGATGGTTTTATTGATTAAATGAGATTTTTAAATGCAGAGATCTATATGTCTAGCATTGGGTAATTATAATCATTTATGTTTTTTGGTCATTTTTTGTTTGTTACCACCCAAATTAGCACCCTTATGGAATTCCCAACCATGGTGTTATGGGGGTAAGCACACTTGGGGGATGCACCATTGTCACCTTATTACTTTTTCCCCTTCACTTTAGTCCATCTCCTTGAAGCCAACGAGAGTATCCCAATCTATATGAAATGAACCTATCATTTAAGTTATTATCTTGCAAGATATGATTCACTTTGACAAACACCTTAACATATGATTATATGGACTAGTTCTTGATAAGTGATAAGATGACTTTAAGAATATCCAATAAGAAACAAGGGCATAAAACACCCTAATATAAAGACGGTTAGGAGCTAATTATTATGTGCTACGTCTAAAATAGATAAGTCACAACAATAAATAAAATTTAACACTGATAAATTACAATCTTAGTTAATGTATAATAAGGAACTTAGCATAAACTTGTAAGAAAGGATGGTGAATCCCCTTAGGGTTTCACCAACAGAATATCCCATTGAAATATAAGCACAATTTAGCAACTAGGAGATTAATTTCACAACTAGATATGTTAGATAATCTTGAAAAATGATCTAGAAATTAAGTATAGACTAGGAGAGGGTTAGAATACACTTTTAAAGCACCAAACCCTAGCCTTTATGGTTTCACCAAATTTGATAATGCTGCAAATTAATTTATAGATTTGAAGAACTCCTTAAATCAGCCCATAAGATGTTGGAACAATCTTTAAAGAAAAATGAGGGAGAGTTGACTTGCCTTCTCAAGGTTAAATATTAACAATGAAGCATAAACCCTTATTCAATATGTATAGAAAACAACTTGAAGGGAAATTAATAATGAAGCATAAACCCTTATTCAATATGTATAGAAAACAACTTGAAGAATTAACCTTTCTCTAGACAATGAACAATTTTTTTTTTTTTTTTTTTTTTTTTTTTTTTTTTTTTATATTTTTTATAACATAGAAGAAAATAATTGAATTTTAGGGTTTATTGTAGGTTTGTTGTTTCAGTTGGGGACATAGTGACTTATCGCCACTTAGGGATTATGGGGTCTAGAAGTATTCTCCTCCAATATTTTTTTATCCAAATCTTATGTATTAGAATGAGAGAGGATAACCTTAGGGGAAATTGGTCTCTTGTCTAATCAAGATAAGACATGAAAACCAAGGCCCTACAATAAGGGTTTCCTCAAGAGAAAATCCTTCACCAACAAGATCAACTATGGATTGGAAAAAATACTAAAAACCCAACCAAAAGTAAAAAAGTGTAATAGATTGAGCACTTACCAAGCCAACAAGGGATAATGGAATAACTAGAAACCCTAAAAGTCCTCCTTCCAAGTGATAACTTTATCACTCAATGGATCGATCTTCCTAGAAATGTAGGAGTATTGAACATTCACAATAATATATTTGATGAAACAAGAAAGAGAGATATCCAAAAATTGTCACAAAAAAACTCTAAGAAATCTCTTCTATTAATAACTTTTAAAATAATATCTCCAACAATACACAATGATTTGGAATGAGGGGAGAACCTATATTTATAGAGGAGGCTTCTACATCCTTCTCGTTCTTTATTAATTATTTTTCCTAAATCTAACCTAGTAGATTAACAAATAATACTTGTCATCCACATAAAGAAGGAGACTAAGTCAATACATAATCAAATGATGCCACATGTACATAAAACCCTCATGCAAGCGAAAGATCCCACAAAACATTGGATCGATTTTCTCTCCTAGCACATTGTTCCAAAGAAATAGTCATGTGGAGGCCTTAAAACAAGGTGGAACAGCCTCCCAAACAAGCAAAGCTCCAACCTTCCTCTCCTCCAAGTGAAAAAAACTCATGAAAACATAGTGAATGGCCTCCTCATAATGTTCTCAAGGAATCATCAAGAGTAATCTCCAAGGCATGATGAAGCCTTCAAATCAAGTAATATGCTCGAAAAGGAAAGAAAGGTCCATATCCAAGTCAAATCATCACCCAAGGTACCCACATGGATTTCATAAATCCCACATGTGTGGTTCGGCCCTCAAATCATGTGGAAAACACCTCCATAAATGGTGGAAGAAGAGGAGCCTTCTAGGATCTCTCATGTGGCATGTGAAGAGGATGTTCATTTGTGAAAAAATATCCCAAATGTGCCTCAAAGGATGTGACAAATGCCTTGAAATATGTGTATTTCCTCGATAACTATGAAAATGTCTTGAGAGACATGAAGCTAAGTGAACATATGCAAAATCATATCGAATAGTAATGTACAAAGTGTGATGAAGACATAAGAGAGGGATCCATGCTTAGGAATACAATAAGTGGGATATACATAGGTGTGACAACCTTTACAAAGAGAAACAATTTTAAATCAAATACAAAGGGTAAGAGGACATGTTTCTCCCCTAGATCATGTGCCCTAGTAGATCCACCCCATGATGGTTGCATACCTAACCCAGATCATAAATGATCGACATGGTCATAGTTACTAATTCCAAGGGGAAGTCAACCATAGCCATAAAAGAAAATTTTAATCTTGATATGGGGACTAAAAGGATAGGCCATGACTAACCACATGGGGTTTGGAGATACCACATAAGCCCCCCATCAATACATAGAACATATAAGCATTGTGAAATACAATACACGAGTGAAAATACAACCACACTTTTGGCTCATTATGGTACAATAAGGCACAAAATCTATTCATATGATGGTCTACATCTGGTGAGAAAATATAAGTTACACTGAGGTGAATTTGAGGTGTAAGAATTGGCTCCAACTTAGGCCATCTTCTCATCTAGAGAGTGCATGAGAACTCTAGGATCTAGGAAATGTGTATATATAAAACATTATCAACCTATGGATGTTAAATATAGGTGAGGGTAAAGACACAAGTTCCTTTTCCCCTTCCCTAAAAGAGGAAACAATTCATGTGTAAATGAAATATATATCAAGAATATGTTAATATCACCACATCTGAGAAAAAAGAGACTCACATGTAAGAAACATTTAACTTTTATTATAAAACAAAAAGAAAATGCATAAATCAATAACGTGAAATCAGATGAGTAAGAAAGGGTAAGAAAACTCACTATAGTACAAGGATGGCCTGTGGAATTAGATATTACCTTCATAGAACATTTTCAGAAATTTCCCATTCATAGGAAATGGCAATCACTCACCGTTCATATAACTTAGATAGAAATAGTTGTTACTTGAAATATCTTCAATTTTCTAAGGACCCAAATAAAGACTTTAAAACTTACCATGTTTACATGCCTTTTCAATTCTTTTGATCCACAAGAGAACAAGGTCACCTTTCTAAAACATTTGTTGGTGAGATTTCTTGTCAAAAATCTTCTTTGTATTTTCTTGAATTTGTACCAAATGATCAAAGGTATGTCTCATGGTCTCATCAAGTTTGATAAGATGGTTCATTCTATTCTACATTGCATCTAGATCAGAGGAGAATCGTTGCATTATCTTATAAAATAGGATCTTCAGATGAAGTAGAAATGTTACTTCCATCCCATTGACTAGCTCAAATGGGTTCTTTCCAGTCAAATATCTCTTAGTTATTCTGTCAAACCATAGAGCATATTTTCTCTTCCTATCCCAACTTTTCTTATTATCTTTCGTTGTCTTCTTGATAATAGTCATCAAATTCTTATTACTTCACTCAATAAGACCATTTCCTTGAGGGTAATAGTTGGAGTAGTGGGATATGAAAATTCCATAATGATCCATATTGGATCATTATATTATTTTTCATCTATATCGATGCTTTTAAAGTGGAAATAATTGAATTAATCATCTTGCAGGGTCATTTTAATGGCAGGTCCTAGTTTGGAAAATTGGGGTTTGAAAACTTTTGGATCCATTATCAGGCATCAAATAGATTTTTTTTGGTTCAAAACTTTCCTATCATAGCTTGGACCCCGATATTCTATTCTACACATCGATACCTTTCCAATAGTGAAAATATTACATCAATTGGATCTCGTATGAAAAAATTATACATCTTGCAAGTTGACCTATCGTGTTGACCACCATGGTACGAGATGATTCCATGTCATCCCCCGTTACTCATTCATATGGGGCTAGCAACATATATAATTTCAAGAATATTCTAGAAGTTCCTAAACCTTATCACAAATGAGGGTTGAGGAAGTCAAAACCCTACCCCTATACGGGTATCAGGCTATGTTAAATATCGAGCCACTAGGAGGAGAAGGGGTTCCATTCTATGTTATTGTATTTTGTTCCATAGTAGAGTAGAACAACTGGGAGTGGGAAAATAGAGAGAGTAATGTTGAATAAATTATTGTCATTGATGTCAGAGGTAAGTGAGCATTCACATATAAATATTCAAAGTGGAAGTGGATTAGAAATGAAGATGCATAAAAGTGGATTAGAAATGAAGTTATGTAAAAGTGGAGTAAAACATGAAAGTGGATTAGAAATGAAGTTACGTAAAAGTGGAGTAAAACATGAAAGTGGATTAGAAATTAAGTTACGTAAAAGTGGAGTAAACATGAAAGTGGATTAGAAAAGGTTAAAGTGAAAGTGGAGTAAAAGTGCACATGGTATTTTCACATGGTTTTAAAACCCATAGTGGTATTTTACACATGGTATGTTGAAAAATAAAAATAAATTAAAAAATAAAAAGAGGAAATTTATTATTTATTTAATAAAAGTCATGTCTTTTCAAATGAACATGATTTTTCATGTATAAATAATGGCAAAGTATAAAAGGACAAGAGGATTGTGAGAAATATAGTGCATGTGGGTGAAAATGTAATAGGCTTATGCATATTATTTGAGGAGTGATGATTGAATATCATTTAAGGAGCAATGGTTAAATATTAATGAAGATTAGAGTTGGTGTTGTAGCAAAATATATCTAGCATTCTAGAAAGAAAAACTTGTAAAGGAAGATCTAAGGTAGAACTAGAAGAAGAAAGAATATCTCATGAAGGAAGAGAAAAATCAAAAGGAGAGAGTGTTGAGAATATTTGACGAAATAAGAAGGAATGATTACTGAGATGATCTAAAAAATGTAGAAGTAGAGAGTGCAGAGTAGATATGGTGAAATCAGAAGGAGGAAGGAAAACGTATATCTAAAAAATGCAGGAGGATCAATTGTCAAGTTGATCTGGTGAAAGCAGAAGTAGTGAGTGTAGAGAAGATCTAGTGAAACCAGAAGTAACTAGTGCAAAGAATATTTGGTGAAGACAGAAGCAGTAAGAAGACCAGTGAAGGAAATGCATATGAAGAAATTCTGAACTTGTAAGTAGGTTGGTGCCTACATAAAAAAATATTGTGGGGATTAGTGTCTCCAGTAGGTCGTGTTTCCTAAAAGAAGGGGGTATTTGTATGTCTCACATGGGTTGGTGCACAGAAACCAACACTAGAGGGAGTTAGGTGTCTCAATAGGTGGAGTTGTTACACATTATTTTTGAAAGTCACTTTGTTGATGTCTCTACAATTATGTGTTGAGGCTCTCATAGGACCTTTACTAAGAAAGTGACTATTGTCTCTACAAAACATTTTAAGATGAGTTCATGAGGCTACATGTATTGTAGAGTCTGAGAAACCCTAATTCATTAGAGCAACCCTATACTTGATGCAGAGGTGTTAAGTAGTGCACTCTATAGGTGGGGTGTGAACCTGTTTCAAAGCTTAAAAGGAAGAGCTACGAAGGTTCTAGAGGGATATTCCTATAGAAAATGAGTTGGCATTAGCATGGTTGGCATCCCACTGACTTCTCATATTTATTGGGATCATCCTCATCCCTTTAAACCATCTCTCCTTCTCTATATAATGAAAGGTTTCTCAAAGAAGAGGTTAAGTGTTAAGAACCAAATTATCAATATAGCATAGAAAACAGAAAGAAATTACTCAACACCTTGAAAGGAGATGAATTTCGGATAATAAGCCTCTTTGAAACCTCATTTACCCCAGCAAATGTTCAAGTACAAGATAGTTCAAAATGAAAATGTATCCTTGGTATATATAGGAACTAGGAGGTATAATTACAACTAATGGCCCTAAAGTCGACATAAATGAAAATAACATTACTATTATAGCTGCCCCAATTGGGGGTAATGAGCCAATATAAGGTCTTAACATGCCCCTCCCCTTGGAGACAAGTGTTGTCCCTGATGCTTGAGAGTAGCTTCTGAGGATGGTTACCTATATAAGGCTCATCTTTAAGTGGAATCACTGGTGGTGGTTTCCTCCATTTTAATGAGATGCTAAAATGTATCTATTCCTCGTTGTAATTCTTGTGTGGGTATTGAAAGCTGAGATCCAATATGATTTTCCCTTCCTAGATCCAATTTTTGGCAATTTAGTTTGAACTGGGATATTGTCTCTTTTCCTTCTTTAAGCATTGAAACATGGAAACTAGGTGTACTCATTGAGATGCATGCAACTCCAATTTGTATGCCATAGTATAATCTTTTAACCTTATAAGACCCATAGTACTTTGGTGATAATTTATTATCCTTATTGTCTTTCTTGAGGGGGCATTTGTTTGTATGGTTGTAATCTTAAAACACCCAATCCCCTATTTCAAAACTTATTTCACTTTCTGAGTGTTGATCTTCTTGTTGTTTCATGCGATTAGGTGCCATGGTTAGGTTGTCCTTTAAGATTTGGAGAACTTGTTGTTGTTGATTCTCAATGTGATCTTTCACTTCTTGAACCTTAGATTTTTTATTTTAGAAGAAGTGATGGAAGGAGGTGGGTATCCATAAAGAGTATTATTATAAATGGTGTCATTTTGTTGCCGTATGAAAGTGTTATACCACCATTACATAGGAAACCATTTGAACCATTATGTTTTATTATAGGAGACAAAGCAACGAGGTAGCCTTCAGGACATTTGTTCACTATCTTGGTTTGTCCATCAAATTGAGGATGATAGGGATGAGCTATGAGCTAATTAATTACCAAACAATAAAATAATTATGTGCAAAAATCCCGTGAGAGGATCTTTCACTTACTATAATCTTTGGGATACCATGTAGCTTTTAGGCTGTCTCCCATGAATGCGATGGAAAATGTATTAACTTGTAGGGATGAGAGGGTGCACAAAAGTGTGCATACTTGAGGTGGAGTATATATCCAATATCCACCATGATGACACTCTCTCCTTAAGACTTTGGTAACCCTAAGATGAAATCCATGGAAACTGCCTCCCCTTGGCCCGACTTGGGATGGATAATGGTTGTAAAAAGACTTAGGATCTTAATTGTTTCCTGTATTTTTGTTGGCAAACCAAACATTCTTCCAAAAACATTTGAACATCAATTTTTTGGTTCCTCTCTAAAAAAATCCTTCTTGACTCTATGGTAGTTTTCAAAAATCCCAAATTGCCCTCCTACTAGAGAGGTGTGCAATTCCAATAGTACCTTTTCTTTTGGGTTGGGAGTTCTTACATATATATAAGCGATCTTTGTACCATAGTGAATCATTTTTTCCATGTAAATGTATCGATGCTGCTTTGGAATCTTGCCTACAACCTTTGAATGAGAGTCCACACTTTTTCGTCATTCTTCCATTCATCCCACTTGAGCTTCTATTGTCCAATCGGGGTTAGATGATCGAGGATAGCATGAAAGGCCTCAACATCTTCATCCTTTTCTTGAGTCTACGTCTACCACAACATTTTTCTTCCCTTTTTATAGATGATTTAAAAATCCTTAACCCAATATATTTATTTACGCACCCATTTTTTTTTCTTAAGATAGTCTTTGTTCTAAAAATTATTTAAGACTATCATGATTTTTTACACATTATTTTTCGTCATCTCTATGACCGTTAATAATGTAAAAATATCTGTTGCCTCCAGAGGGGTCAATAGTCTGAATTTCTCAAGAAAGAAGGGAAAATAACTTTTCCTGAGAAAAGAGTTGCATTTTCCTATGTAAAAACCTTATAAAAGGAGATTCAGTACATGTATTGGGGTGTGAAATTAGCGATTCTCATGGGATGCATCATAGCTAGGAGTCGCGAGAGCAGGTTTACGAGGTTGCACTATAAGCGAGGAGTCACGAGAATTCCTACTTGTGGGAAAAATGAGCGTTTTCGAATCTTCTAGAAGGGAGAAACTTCCATGGTGAGGTGGCATCGAATGGTTTGGATCTTACCAGCTTTCATGATTTAGTGGGATCATCCTAACCTCCTCACCTTATCCTCTTCAACTTATAAAGGAGAGGAGCTCTCTGGAGGGGTTCTTGAGTTTATTAGCTTTGGTTGGCTTGGAATTATTAGCTTGGTTGGGTGGCTTTTGGGGTTTCTTTGTGAGATGATTGTGAGTATTATCAGATCTATTCTCTCGAAATTCTTGGAGTGAAAGTGTGGGGAATGAAGGACAATTGGAAGGGATATTACGACATCAAGGAGCGTAAGTTGTAATCTCTCTTTCACATTTAATATGATACAGTGATATGATTCTTTCCTATAAATCTTGTTGTGTTTTATTGTATGATTCCTTGATCACATACATAGGTTTATATTGAGGTTTATGCTATTGCTATCACTTTGTTTGGTTGTGTTCTATTGCAGGATCATCATTTGTATAACGTTGGAGCGAGACTGGATGGTGATGGTGAGAGAAAGTGACATTTAAATGGTATGTCACCCATCCCCCTCTAGTTAGTAAATTTAATATCTAAAACTTAAGGAAAGCATCATGTTCTAGTGTGTTTTGTTCTAGATATAGGTGGATCTAGAGAAGTCGATTAGTGTCAGCACCCTCTGGAATTAGTCAGATAAAATGATACATTTACCTTTAAGTTCCTAACTATTAGGTAAGGATGCATTTCTTCAATGCATGTAATAATTCCATCATTTCAGCAGCTCTCATAAATGGGTTTTGTAGAGTCCTTTCCCTTGAGTGGTTAACTTTCAAAGCTAGGGGCCTTCCTTATTGCATTAGGATATCACCAATTCCATTTCACGAGGGGCATCACATTCCACAATAAAGGTTTTGTAGGGAGTCACAGGAGTGGTCAAGGCCGAGGAGCTTTACACATCACACCTCTTCAAAGTTGTTCCAAGATTTAGTTGCCTCACGGAGTCAGTATTATTCTTAGTTAAAGGTGTCATTAAAGGTGTTTCTATTCTTCCGGATTGAATGAACTTGCAGTAACACATCCAAACAAAACCTCTAAGATTCTTCAATGTTTTTGGAATCGGCCAGTCCATCATGGCCTTAATCTTGTTAGGTTATACTTGACACCTTCATGAGATACAATGTGACCCAAATACTCACCTCCTTCCTCCAAAGAAACATTTTGGATGGTTTGGGCATATAGTTGTTGCTCCTTTAGTAGTTGTAGCACCTTGTCGACATGTCATGCACTTTGATCCTCCCAAGACTTGCTATAGATTGGTATATCATCAAAAATACTAGCACAAATTTTTGAGAGGAAGGGGCTTGAAAATGGAATTCATCCAGCCTTGGAATGTGGAAAGGTGCATTTGTAAGACCAAAGGCATGACCAAAATTCATAAGCCTTCATGGAGTTGAATGTTTTTTTTTGGATATCTTGTTCTTATTCTCATCATTGATACCACAGAGCCTTGGAGATCAAATTTTGTAATGAAATAGATTACTCCAATGTAGTTCATCTAACAATTCATCAATGTGGAGATGGAAACTTATCTTTAATGAGTGATCTTGTTGAGATCTCTATAATCTGGACACATCATGAGCTACTTTCTGGAATACCATTACCACCGATGCAGAGTATAAAATTTGGCTAGGTCTAATAATGCCGACCTCTAACATTTCTTCAACCATCTTAGCTCAATTTCACTCTTCTAGGCATAAACGTATATGTATGGCTAATGTTGGGAGACACTCTGAGGGAATTAGTTGAATTTAATGATCATGATTTCGGTGGGTGGAAGACCTTTGGGAATATCTTCAAATACTTTGGAATGCTTATCAATGATCCTTTTTAGATCTTGAGGAATATATGGCTTAAATGTTTGAACATCTAGTGAACATGGTTGTGCAATAACACCTTGATGCCCTTTTTCAATAATTTTTGTCGTACCATTAGAGCTTGTATCACTTATACTAGGGTTTCTCTATGATACCTCTTAACTCAATTTCTTTTCCTTCAGTAGAAATTTCATGAAAATTTCTTGAAAATTAAAAGCCATTGTTCCTAATGATTGTAGCCATTTGATTCCTAGTACAACTTGTCCTTACGACCAATAGATTTGTAAGAAATCATTGGACTATTCATTTACATATTTTAAGGTAAGATTAGTCTTATTGCATTTTTTCACAGGCAATTGATGGTTCCCTCATCTGCTGATCATTACTTGAAACTATGGCCTTGGATATACAAAGAAATTGGGAGCTTTGAGATGGTTTATAGTGAATGAAATTATGAGTCTTGCCAGGGAATCAATTGGGACTATTACCTTTTCTTTTGATGTATCCCTTAGATCTTGAGGGGTTTGAGGAGTATTAATTCCAACCAATGCATTACTGCGATATGCATTGGGGAGTCAAATATTAGGATAAAGAAATTGCTTCTATGTTTTCATCTTGAGATGGTTCTTGTTCTTGTTCTTCTTCCCTCTTCACAATCCTATGTAGAATAATTTCTTCTCACCACTTATGTCCCTGCAGCACTTGTTGTCACAATTAAAGCATAAACCTTTTTCTTTCTTTCCTCAATTGTTGAGGGTGTCTTCTTGTAGTTTGAGGTGTTTTTAGAAGAAGGAGCATTCTTCTCTCTATAGATGTTAGGATTGGTCCCTTCCTAGTAGCCTTAACCATATTTTACTTTCAACATTTTCTTGCCACCTTAAATGAATTCTCAATGATTTGGGTTTCCCAAAGGAGAACCTCATGTTGAATGTTATCCTTTAAAGTTCCTATGGGCCATCATTAGGTGCTTTCATTTTGAATATCGTTTACCTTTATATTCAATGTTTGGAGTTCTCAATGTGCTTTCATTGGTGAACCCTTTTGCTTGGTATTTATCAATTGGCTAAAGGATGTATTTCTCCTTGTATCCTCGTGGTGTGCTATCATTTCTTTCATTGAAAATTGTCCAAGTGGCCAGGTGATTTGAGAGAACAAAACCATCGATACCATACAAATTGATTGGGTTCTAAATATAAAGGAAAATTAGGTACCTTTTGTGTATGTGGCACATTATGGAGATCAAGGAATTGCTCCATATGGAAATTGTATCCATGTGATTGGGTCCTTCCCAAATCAAACTTCCTCATATCAATCTTAGGAGCGTGGTTGGTATTCAAACCAAAGTTAGAGTTCTCCATTCTTGATTCACCTTCCTTGTGTCCTCATCGTGAATTTCATGGGATGCATTTTAACTTTCAGATTGTCTTCTTTGTTACGAAATTTTTCCAATACTTCCATGATCTCCCTTTTTAAACCCCTTCATGTCTTGTAGTTCATATTTTATTACTATCTTCTTTTGTAAATCGATTTATGTCCCTCACGCTGTTTGTTCACCTTCGTCAAGAGTCCAAGTGGGATTGTATGGAGGCTTATTTGAATAGCAAGGGTTCCACTTTTGGGTGGCATGTTGGCCAAGTATCACTTTTGAACCTTAGGATTTTTTGAGGTGGTTACGCTAGACAATCTTTCTTCTATTAACCTTATCCCACATTTCAGTATACGGGTATGAAGCTTTATTTTATGTAGTTCTACGATATTTCTTCTCTGCAATTCCACGGGTATGATCAAGGTGGATGTGCCAGGTGTAATTTATGGTAACTTCTCCACAGCTTGCTGATTTTTGGCATTTTCCAGAGATCTCACTTGTATGGTGTGCCATACAAAAATAATTGATATAAAATTAGAAGTTAAACAACAATCACGATGGGTAAGATGCAGTACTTGATCCAATAAGAGCCCTAATTCCCACTCAATTTGGATACTCTAGGAAGAAGGTATAATTGTTGCCCGAGACACCTTCTTGAGACTAGTCAATGGGACTAGTCCGATACCCTATCTTAAACAAGGTGTATGCTAGAATTTAAGATGACCCAATTTGAACGTTTTACCATAGATACTTACTAATTTATGTAAATATTCTTTAGAGTTCAAGATTAGAAACATTACACAAAAGTTTTTATAGAAAAAATTCCACAATGACTCAGTTCGGGTTCCATAACCCTATCTTGTATAGGTTTGTTCTCCAGAAATTATAGGGCCTCGGGAGATGAATTTTGAAACCAATGTACCTTGATCCATATGATAAATATCCCTCAGTATATTTCCTTAGGAAACATTGTAGAAACAAGTTATATAAAAAATTCCAAAGTGTCATCACAAAACTGTAGTAGTGAAACCCAAGACCTTGAGCTCGATACCATATTTTAAGAACCAAAATATCAATATAGCATAGAAAAACCACCAGGAAAAGAATTACTCAATGCCTTGAAAGGAATGTTTGGGATATTGGAGGCCTCTTTGAGAGGGCAACCTCATTTTACCCCACAAATGTTTCCAAATTACAATATGATTCAAAGGTAAGAAAATGTCTCCTTGGTATATATGGGAGACTAGGAGGTATAATTACAACAACTAATGGCCAAAAGTAGACATAAATAAAATAACATTACCTAATATAATGACCTAATTAAAGGGGTAATGAGCCAATAATGGAGCTTAACATTAAGCAAGATTGAATAGAGAATTGATGAAGGAATAATGGGCTTCAGAATTGTGTGAGGAATTCTGTTTGAATTGATGCTTGAGGGCTCCATTTGTACACCGAGCTGTGGATCTTCTTCATGCAAGTGTGGATAAAGTGTATGTGTTGGAGAAAAGATCCAATGAAATGGACCTTGCAACATCAAGACATATCACAGTTTGTATCTTAAGCTTTCATTTAATATGATACGGTGGCATGTCCCTTTCCATAAAATCACTCTTATTTTATTACATGACTCCTTGATCCACGTATGTTTAGGTTTTCATTGGATATATTATTGTTTCTTTCACCTTGGTCGATTTGTGTGGTTGTAGATCTGATATCTCAGGGCTGCCAATGGCCGAGGGACAACAGTTATGGGATGCAATATTACTAAAAGGTATGTCATTTATTCCTTTCTTGATGGTATTTATTGATTGTGAATTAGGGGGAAGTGTCATGTCTTTGTCTGTTTTGTTGTTCCTAGATCTAGGTGGATCTAGGGGAGATCTGTTAATATACGCATATATCTATTTGTTCGATAACAAAATTGGAAACTCCACTAGGGATACAACTCATTTGTGGTTTTGTTGTCCATTTTCTGCTAACCTACTATTACACATTATTTTGGCGACTCCACTGGGGATACAACTGATTGTTATATGGTTTTCTTGGTCATTTTAAAACGACTCTACTTTTCATTTCCAACCAGTCTTTGAGTTTGTAGAAGACCCTTATAGACTCTCTGGACCCAGGAGTTCACTCAAAATTTTTGTCCTTGTAGATCTGATATCTCAAGGCTACCAAAGCGAAGCAGGGACAACAGAGACATAAGGATGCAATATCTAAAGGTATGTCATTTATTCCTTTCTTGATGATAAATTCAATGATTGTGAATTAGGGGAAGTGTCATGTCCTGTCCTGTTTTGTTCTAGATCTAGGTGGATCTAGGGAGATCTGTTAATGTCTGCATATATCGATTTATCTGATAACAAAATTGGAAACTCCACTAGGGATACAACTCATTTTGTGGTTTTTTGTTGTCCATTTTCTGCTAACCTACTGTTACACATTATTTTGGCGACTCCACTGGGGATACAACTCATTTTATGGTTTTTTGCTGGTCATTTTCTCTTAACCTACTTTTTTCATTTCCAACCAGTCTTTGAGTTTGTAGGAGACCCTTATAGACTCTCTGGACCTAGAAGTTCACTCAAAAATTTTTTCCTTTTTCCAAATTTTTCTTGATTACAAACCTTCTCGCATTGTACCTCTCTATGGCCTGCGAGAACCATTGATGTTCGTACCCATTGTTCAGTTCAGTGAGACCTTCTCACACCTTGCCTATATCTAGACTGGGAGAATCCCTAATTCTCGCACTGTACCCCACTACCAAGCTGCAAGCTCATTTGTAAATTTTTTGGATTAGGTCTTCTTGTCGTTTTGATGCCCAAATTTGTTTATTTACCTGGGAAGAAATTATTTTGCCAGTGTTTGACTGTTTCTTGACTTCAAATCTTATGGTTGATTGGTTTTTGGAGATCGAAAACTCTTTTTACTCTTTTTCCCAATTTTTGTTTCTTGACCTTTTATCAACAAGGGTATAATCTCTAATTATGAAATCCGAGTGCTTGTTTGGTCAAAAGCCTTTGATTGGATTAAAAGTTGGGATTAATTGTCCTTTTATATTGCTTGCTTCTTGGAATGTTTTTTGGTCCATGTGCATTTGAAGAGATCTTTTCTTGTCAATTTATTATTTTTATCTTCATTGAAAGATCGACTTGGGTGTTTGTTGAGTATTTTATTTTCATCGGTTGCTTACTTTTTCTTAGTTCCATCCCTATTTTTTGGTTTCTAAACAAAAAATTAAAGACTTTTTCTTTTAAGCAATCATTTATTCAAAAAATATTGGCATTAAAGTATTGAAAGAGAATGAATAGTGAATTTACATTGTCAATGATTGTTTGGTACTACATTTCAAAAGAGATCGTACATCGTAGTTTGCATTGTT
>SNQJ01S0091679.1:54718-68991 GCA_010110895.2 Picea sitchensis | reverse complement strand
GTTCTACATCATCAAGAGCACTTGGGGCAGTGAAGCCACTAGAAGCACGAAAACCATTGGATGCACCACTCATTTTGTCACACTCAAGTTCAAGATTATCTTGATCTTCTAGTGCATGTAGAACATGCCTGAACCATGGAGTAGAAGAATTGGATGAATCTTTAGCAACATTGTTTAGAGCCAATTGCTAGTTACTGCGAACATAACAAGATCTTCCAATTTTCTAGATAACAAACTATTTCTTTTCTTGGAATGTATATGACTAAAGCTGCCCTAGTTCCTTTCACATGTTGATGCACTTGATCCCTGGCTCAAGACACGAAGTGCAGCAAAACGTTGCAATTCCTGTGCTCTTGATGCGTAAAATGCCCACCATACTGCTCTTCTATGAATTACCTCCCATATCTCCTTGTAATGAATTTCCACATTATCAAAAGCATTTGCAACAATGCGTGCCCTCATAAACAAAAGCCCATACAAGGCTTGAAACTTTCTCAGCATTAACCCAAAGATTAGTGCTTAACATTATTTGCTGCACTTGCTTTCCTTTCGATTCTTTTGAAAGGCAAGATCTCTCCCATTCAGGATCGCAAAAAACCAGCTCTTAGGCTTGTTTTTTTCCTCAACAACTCTTTTCAGAGTTATGTAAAATGTGGTGAACCTTGTATCACAAGGCCTCAATAACTCTCTAGATGCATTTTTCCTATACAAGTTCAATGTGAGACAATGGTTAATGATGATTTTTGCTGCTGTTTTTCCTCTTTGGATTTTCTCATCGATCCATGGAAATTTGGCTAGATCGTGCAACAATAAATCTAGTTAGTGAGTTGCACAAGGGCTCCAATAAATGGTTTAGTACTTCTCCATAATCAGCTATTCTGCACCAACACAATTTGAGGCATAATTGCTTCATCCTCCCCAGCTTCCCTAAAGGCTAATTGCTTCATCCAAAACTCTGAAAATATATTCTGATGTCTTCACATAATCCATTGCAGCAACTGCCTTAAAAATTAACACCCCTCGAGGGCAATAAACCAGCACATTAATCAAGGGTTGATGAGTCAACTCTGATTAACAATCGTCGAGAAGTGTGCAACCTGTAATTTTCCAATACTCTTTGGTACGAATTAACCTTTCTGTTACTCTTTCCTTTGTTTTATTTAGCAGAGTGGTCCTTAGAGCCTCGGATCCAGGAGGAACTCACCCCTTGCTATATACAACAGCCTTTCCGAATGCATTTTGATAATACAGGCTTTTGGCCACATTAAATGGGATTGCACATATGCATAAAATAATCAGGCAATAGCATATTAACCTGTTGTTTTTCTGCAGGTTTCCAAATTGATTTTAATGTTGCTGTTCCGCTGGTTTTTATTGGGAAAGAAGCATTAAAGTCACCAATGCTTGAGGTGAAAGAAGGGATGGGGGTTGAACAAGACTGATATCCCACCCTGAACTCGTGGACTCCTCATTTCCCTTTTTTCCCTTTCTGCTTTTGACTTTTAATAGGTGGAATTGCACATACATAAAATAATTAAGCAATAGCATCATCAACCTGTTGTTTTTCTACAGGTTTCCAAATCGATTTTAATGTTACTGTTCTGCTGGTTTTTGTTGGGACAGAAACACTGGAGTCACCGTTGTTTGAGGTGAAAGAAGGGATGGGTGTTGAACAAGACACATATATCTCACCTTGAACTCGTGGACTCTTCATTTTGCCATGTCCCCTTTCTGCCTTTGACTTATAAAAGTCTCTCTCCACTGATGTTTTCTGCTCTTCAGAGATTGTTGGGCATTGTTCCACACCACCTCCATTGCCATTAGTGATACCAAGAAGGTGGTCCACTTCTCTTGTTAAGGATCCAGTGAATATTTTCTCACATAACAGCCATTCAATGTCTGCACCATCCTTCTTTACATATTTCCATGCATCAACACTGGATTTTCGAGGTGTCATAACCATTTAAATCTAGATTAAGTTTCTGCATTTTCTTGATTATTTGTTTGGATATTTTAGAATTGAGACATAAACTGGAAAATAATCATTGTCCATTAAAACAGAGTGGAGTTTACAATGAAATGTAAATGGGAAAAGAGAAATTAAACATGCCTGTAGCCTGTAGGTTGTTGTCACAGGTCAGCTGTAGCCTTTAGTCTTTAGATATATGATATATCAAAATGCATAATACCCTATAGCCTGTAGGTTTTGCCTTCTACTTAGTACTGTCTAGCATAGGGTGCCCTGTTAATATTGAATAGTGACAATTTAAAAGAGGCATCAGGTTTCCTATGCCCCCAGCTTTGTAACTTACTTCCACATTGGCTTAGTGTCTAGTATGTGGAAGTCATCCTTATTACCTCTTAGAACCTTAGGAAATTCATTTTATGAGTTAATAATTAAAGTGAATTACTTTTTATGATTAATGGAATTTAATTAAGTTAAATGCTTAAGTTTTTGACATTAGTAACTTAAGTGAGTTAAATTAAGTCCTAGCTATTAGATCTAAAGTGAAGGGGAGATCTAATCTCATCCCTTGATGACTTTAGAGATCTAGGGTTGACTCAACATAATCAAAAGGCAGCCTAAGTGAGAGGATGAGACACACATAGAGTGGGGAGATCTCATTTATTGGGTGGAGAAGGACTTCCATCCAAGTGTGAGTGGGTAGGGTCAAAGGAAGGAGCAAAGGGCAGCAAGGGAGATAGCAGCCGTGTAGGCTAGGCTATTTGCTGCATTGTATTTTCCTCAGATGGGCCATTATGGCAGGACGAGTGCCTAAGATTTTATTTAATAAAATCAACTCAGATATGGTTTTCCCTTTGGGATTTTTCTAGGGGTGTTTACTCAGATATCTTTTGTGCAATGTGTATGGTTTCAGTTTTTATGCTTCCGTTGTAATTTCCTTACGTAACTCAGTTGTGCATTTATTAAGTAAAGTGGTTTTATTTGGAATAAACTGTCGGGTGCTGGGTTAAGAAATCTAACATGGTATTAGAGTTGTGGTTCTGAAGGAAACTAAATTCGCATGAGATCGATTTGTTATAGAGCATAAGATTTTTTGTTTATAGGTTTACGGCAAAATTTTTGTTTGTAGGCTCATTTGCGGGGTAAAGAGTAAAACCTAGATAACAAATTAAAAAAATCAATGAAGGTAGCCGTACAACGTATGACCATCGTTCAACAACCACCTTACGTTGTACCGCTGCATCGGCTACTGAGATAGCCACTGGTTGTGAGGATCGCAGGTTGCTATTGAGGTGTGACCACTGTGATTCGTACGGGCTAAGTGGGTGGATCAACTGAGGAAGCAGGTCGAGGTATTGCTGGTGAAGATCTGTGGCAGATGAAAGGACCGCAGAGCTAGCCAACTGTCGTATTGTTGTTGTAGCTGCATAGATCTGTAGACTGGGTGCATGTGGAGAGCAAGAGCCGATCAAGTGGTTAAGAAAGATGGCTGGGCATGGATAAAGATGCGATCAACTACGGTGAAGAGAGAGTGCAGCCTGGCGAGCAGAGTCGCCTACAAAACGTGCAGCCGTAAAGAACAACTACGAGGGTAATGAACGGTCGACAAAGAAAGGTGGTAGGTGGCATGAAGAGAGTCATGTGGGTGAAGAGGTCACAAGCTGCAAGTCCAACAATGGCTAGGCCCGCAGGCAACGACTGGAGCATGCCACGCATGGGGACAACCAACTATTGACCAGCACAACAGCCACCCAACATGGGCTATAGGGTTGAGACAATAGCCGGGCAGAGATTTGTTCATCCCCGGGCAGAGATCCGGGCAGAAATTCGAGCAACGGGCTGAGATTTGGGCAGCCTTGGACAGGACCAAGCAATAGGCTTGGGCATCAGAATTTGGCTTTTTCAGTAGGTTGCAGAGATGGAAACATGATTGCGATTTGAGGATAGGTTGGATGGGGTTTCCAACTACAACCCTTGGAAGGAGAGAATTGTGCTAGTGTTGATGGAGAATGACATTTAGGAATTTGCAAAATCCATTATGGTCCCACCAACAGATCAAAAAGATTTGGTTGACCATAAACCAAAGGACGTGAAAGCCAAGAGAACTATTCTAGATGGAGTGAAGGATCACTTGATCCCTCATTTATCTGGAAAGAACATTGCTAGGGACATGTGGGAGGCTTTGAAGGGTTTATTTCAGAGTAAAAATGAGAATCACAAAATGGTGCTGAGAAAGAAGCTCAGAGACAAAGATGACACGTTCAAACATAGTGACAACTTGTCTCACTTGGATCTAATAGGTTCAAGATGAATTTGCTGTGATTGGGGAGACAATAGATGATTCAGAGTCAGTGAAGACGACATTGAAATGATTCACAAAGTAGTGGACATTGTTCATCAAAGGGATCGTGGCACGTGAAAAGCTCCCTAATTGGACAAGGTTGTGGGATGACTTCATTCAGGAAGAACTTCGTGATGAAGAACTGAATGGAGGTCGACACAAGAATGATGATGAGAACCTTGCTCTTGCCAGCCAGGCAAAGAAGGGCAAGTTCAAGAAGTTTGCTAATAGAGAGTCCACCTCTCAAGACGACAAGAAGAAAGACATGAGCAAAGTCAAGTGCTTTGCATGTCACAAGTTTGGGCGTTATGCAGGTCAATGTCCAAACAAGAAGAGTGGAAATGGGATGCAACTAGAGATAGTTGCGTCGACAAAGGCTCAAGTGGATGAGTTAGCCAAGAAGTTTGAGAGTAAACTCTTCCTCAAGCACCATATTAGTTGGTGCATGGCTACTAGATAGTGGAGCCACATGTCATATGACAAGAGCACGTGAGCTGTTCGAGAGCTTCATAGAGTTAGACTTAGACGTGCATGTGTAACTTGGTGTGGGCACCAAGTATGCAGTAAAGGGATCTAGGACAATGCTATTCCAAATGGAGTTAGGAGGCGTCTTGAGGGTGATGAATGTTCTATGGGTGCCAGAACTCGGGAGGAGTGTGCTCTCAGTCTCAACAATTGATAAGAAGGGATTTGACGTACTATTCCAGGATGGACATGCGTTGATCAAGCCCAGAGGATCTAGCTCAGACACAACAACTGTTTTGGAGTTAGAGAGAGCAACTTGTATAGGCTAAAGGGCAAGTAGCTATGGCAAGTAGCAAAGTGGCAGAGAACAAGGACCAGGTATCTTTGAAGGTTGAGCAACTTAGAGGGAGTCAACCTTCAGGTTCAAGTGGGAAGGGACAACCTTCCAAGTTTGTTAAGTCGTCATGGTACGAGATGATCATGTAGGATGCTTAGGAGCAGGAGGCTTCTAGGAGCATGTTCAAAGGGAAGTCTTCAAAGAAGGGTCTGAGCAAGATGGAAGGGATAACTTTCATTTAAGAGTGAGCAACCAATCAAGTGGATTGGAGAGCAACCATGGTAGTAGATCTGATAGCGAAGGCAAGCCACCTCGAGATGGTAGAAGTACATTCCTTGCTACGAGGGAGTGTTGATGTATTAAAGCATCAAACAAGTACTTCCACATTGACTCAGTGTCTAGTATGTGGAAATCATCCTTATTGCCTCTTAGAACCTTAGGAAATTCACATCATGAGTTAATAATTAAAGTGAATGACCTTTTATGATTAATGGAATTTAATTAAGTTAAATACCTAATTTTTTGGCATTAGTAACTTAAGTGAGTTAAATTAAGTCCTAGCCGTTAGATCTAAAGTGAAGGGAGATCTAATCTTAGCCATTAATAACTTTAGACCCTAGTTTTTAAAATCGGACCGAGTCATTATCAAACTGTCAAAATCGAATCGACCCAACCTTCAACTTGGCTCAGTGCTCGGATTGGTATTGAATCGACTGGATTGAATCCGGTTCGATATCAAACCGGTGAGCACAATGAAACTGTTATCGCTGATAATGATAGATTTATTCAACACTTTTAGCCCGTTACTAAGCACTATGGAGACCTTGTAGAGCTCATCCTTGATGAGAATGGGCTTATCATCGAGTAAGAAGGAAGAATATGAAATTTCAAGTTTCTGGTAAAACCTGAAAATGAAATTTTAAATGGCGAATGAATTTTCAAATATCCTCCTCAAATGAGTTGGTATGACAATTGTCTTCTCTGAGCATGAGGAACAAAAGAATATCCAAGTCCAAGAACATTAATTTTCCATGCTAGTGATCACTGGAACCAAAGTCCATAATTAATCATCATAAAAACATAAAAAAATTGCAGCAGTAGGAACCATTACGGATGCAGGGGGTTGGTCATCTTTATCATTGTTAGATGGCCCTTCAGAGCCTTTGGTTGGCGGTTTAGGCTTGGGAACAATGACTTCCCAACCATCATTATTCTGCTGTGTTTTTCTAGAGGCTTCTTTGCTTCAAAAATTGCAAGGGCCAACATAGGAGACTTGTCATTCAGTGGTGAGGGAAGGGGGCTACCTGGGCATTATGGACTGTAGAGCACTGTTGTAAAAGTCGACCACGGCAAAAAGTCGGCGAGGGTCCGGAAAAAATCGTTTCGGCAAAAGTCGGAAAAAGTCGGCAAAAAATCGGAAAACCACGACAAACATTAAAAAATACAAAATATATTCATTTTTTTCAAAATTTTAAACATATAAAGCAACAAAAACATCAGATAAACACATTGGCACATAAATATGGAGAAATCACTGATATATATGTAGTCACTAGTGGATGCCAAATAAAAAGTTATACATCAAAATGACATCACATATATAATTATAAAATGTATCTCATGATTCATCATCATGGAGTCTGTAGATGTCTGATATATAATGAGTCAATGACAAATGAAACAAAACTAGCAGCTAGCTAGCTATCTAATATCAACGTCGACCTCCACCTCTCGGCCTTTTACGAGAAAATATAAGGGGTTGTTTGTCAGGCCTGCGCTAGCTAGCTATCTAATATCAACGACGACCTCCACCTCTAAATTTTACGAGAAAAATAAGGTATTGCTGTCGCCTCGCTCTACAAGAGAAGGCCCCCGATCCGAGCAGTGGGATGGCCACCGGTGTCCGTAGGGTAGATACATCAATAAGTGTAGAAGGCCAGGCCGATGATTGCACATCACCTCCATGATGTCTACCACCTCCTCCCTCGCCCTCCGGCCCTCCCCGCTAGTTCCCTCCTCCTCGGCGTTCTCCAAGGCCCTCAAGGTTAACTGGTTCCTCATCTATCCATGCATGTGCCTCTTCCATGATAGGCATCTCAGCCTCCATTCTCCACTTAGACAATACATCAATATTTCCAAGGAAATGGCATCCACATTTGGTGTTCTCTCAACTTGCTTCAACCATAGTCTAAGATTGTAATGGACATACACCTGTCATTGAGACGGAGAACTCCAACCCGTAGAGGGTCATAAAAATTTACTGAGTTTCTGAACTTTTATGTCATGACTCATAAAGTATGGCAATATATTAGACGGTCATAGACTCATAAATTACTAATTACAATAAATGTAACTGCTAATAAGTTCTAACTCGTAAGTGCTTTGAGTTTTTTCAAATACACCCACCAAGGCCACATCCCTCGGCAGTTACATGTTTGAATCGGGATTTGGATGGCAAATCTCTGTGAATTTGGTGCCCTTGCACCATAGTTTCACCACCAAATATCTACAACAAATAAGAAAGAAAGATAACATAAATAAAACATAATTGAACTTTTAAAATAAATTTTTAAATTTAAAAGACATAATTGAAATTTGAATTTAAAACATAAAGTTCTAAGTTGAACTATCTTCTAAATTTTAATGACTTACACGGCATCAAAGTGGTCCTTTCACAAACAACATCATCAAATCGAAATATTTCAGTACCATCTTGATACATCTCTATATTGCGATTAATATCAAGGTGAATCGCGACATCATGTACCATCCTCTAAAGACAAGCATGGAGCCCTTCCATCACCCGCCATCAAAATCAAAGTTGCATTTGTAAGAAAATGCGAGGTTGAGGGTGCGTACGCTGCATAAATGGTCGACATGAGCATCCCTTGCCCATCGAGTATCAATCAAATCCTATAATAACATCTGTCTACGAAACCCGTAGCTACCCTTTCCCACATATTAAAGTTCAATAGCTTTGGCCTTATCCATGGCCTCATACAAATAGCCAGCTCCACACAGTTTGTCGCTATCAATCCAATCTCTTAACTCTACCAAAGGTTCACCATCGAAAGCACACCGCTAATTCTCCTGTAAGGAGTCACCAGACACTAACTGCAATGGTATTTCTCCCATCCTCTTTCCCCGCTATATTTGCAATCACGCCACTCACTAGAAGAAAACATTTGCTTCAACTCAAACCGACATTGAAGCAAAGACTGAAGAGTAATGAAGTTTGTGGTAAAACGAGTGATTGCGGGACGCCGCGAACTCCCCTCGCTTCGTGTCTCCCTCATGAGGCTAAGAACCCAATATGGTTATATATGAACTTGGGGATGCTCCTAGTATGATCCTTCACCTCCTTGATAAAGGAGGTTTTCCCCATATCCTCGAAAGCATCAAATCAATACAATGTGCAAAAGATGGAGTCCAAAACAATGAACGGTTCCTCTCCATAAGCAACCCACCAGCAACCACATAATTAGCTACATTATATGTTATGATTTACACCACAGCACTTCTATCTCTTGGATGAACTCATCCATCAATTCACACAACAATGATGCATCTTCACATGTGCCGATGCATCTATTGATTTGATAAACATGGTACCTCTAGGACAATGTAACAATAAATTGAGAAGGGACCTACCCTACCTATCTATCCAGCCATCAGACATCACTATACATCCAGAGATCTCCCATGACTTTTTGAACTCAGCCAATCTAGAGTTGATGTCCATCTTTTCTTCTTGAAGAATTGGCCCCGCAACTCCTCAAAGGTAGGGCTTTTATACCTCAGGCCAACAATGAATGGTATCACATTGGTTGCTGTGGATTACTCCCTGTGATGCCGAGGTATATTACTATAGAAAGACACTTCCCACAACTCGCCTCGCTTCTTCTTCCTTTTCATTAACATTTGACTGATACCGTTGTGCCTGTGGGTGGTTCGCTCGAAAATAAGATTGAAGGCCTCCCCGCCTAGCATCTAACTGCGGGCTCACTCCACCTCCTGCGGGCAGATGTCCCTTAACTTCTTAATGAAATTTCCTTCTTCCTTGCTGCTTTTTCATCTTTATTTTCATCCTTTGTTTCAAGTGCATCATTACATGTACCTCATAATCTCCAGGTTTGTTTTAGGACAAACTTCAACATCATGCTCGTGGATTTTAGCTAAATGATATTTCAACCCGCAAATCCCTCCTGACATTCCCACCCCACAAAGTTTGTGTAATTCAATTTTGTCGGTTTGTCCCATCTTCAGTGATCCCATACACCCAAAATGGATCCAAAGGCTTCACATTTTTGATGAAATTGACAATTTCAAAATTCAACCCTAAGGCACAAAAAATACAAAAACTATATTAACCCCATTAAAAAAAAAATAACAGCCCATTGGTAAAAAAATCAGACCTCTAGATTAGATTATTAGCCATGAAAAATGAGTTTAAAATGACACAACACTTTGGAGAAAATTAATATAAGTACAAGTTTGCCCAAAAATAACATTACATTGTTCTATGGCCAAGAAAAATCATGGCAAATGACCAAAAAAAAGGCAAAACGTAGGCAAGCAAATAAGCAAGCAAAGAGGCAAGCAAACTTCCAAAAATCCATAGAAATAAGCATTAACATTGAGGGATTTAGATACATACCCATGAATGGAAGATTCAACACCGGCTGGCAAATGAAATTGACCCCTTGCTCCACCTAGAAATCTTTGATGGTGATGATGATGTCATAAGTTGGTTTGCCCCCAAAGTCATTGAGGAAGACCACAAACCCTTCTCCTTCCTTCTCCTCACACAATGATTTAGAAATGACTCAAAAAAAATGAAAAATCGCCCTTATACGCGCGGGTTTAAGTCGCCCAGCGACTTTTACAGTCGACTCACGACTTTTTAGGTAAAAGTCGCCGACTTTTTCAAAAAGTCGCGACTTTTTCAAATCACTAAAAATCACGACTTTTTCCTAGGTAAAAGTCGGCAGGGGGAAAAAGTCGCGACTTTTTCAATAAGTCGCGAAAAATCGCCGACTTTTACAACAGTGCTGTAGAGGCCATTTAGAGCCTCATTGATTATATGTATTACACTCGGTGCCATTTTGATATATACACCCTTACATGGTATATAGATGAACAAACTTTTCATATTTTGTCTCTAATGGTTTGGAATCATGGTTTGAAAGCAATAAAATAAAATTTTCCATTAAAATTTAATTATTTAATGTATTTTTCATTGAATCGAGTTGTTGAAATCAGGTTGATCCGATTCGGTTTGGTTCCAGTTTGATGTCCAAGTTGATAGGTGACCGATTCAATGTCTGGTTCCAGATTTAAAAACTATGCTTTAGAGATCTAGGGTTTTGGATTTAGGGTTAACTCAACATAATAAAAGGTAGCCTAAGTGAGAGGATGACACACATAGAGTGAGGAGATCTCATTGATTGGGTGGAGAAGGACTTCCATCCAAGTGTGAGTGGGTAGGGTCAGAGGAAGGAGCAAGGGGCAACAAGGGAGCTAGGAGCTAGGTAGGTTAGGTTATTTGTTGCATTGTATTTTCCTCAGATAGTCCATTATTGCAGGACGAGAGCCCTAGATTTTATTTAATAAAATCAACTGAGATCTGGTTTTCCCTTCGGGGTTTTTCCAGGGGTGTTTACCCATATATCTTTTGTGCAATGTGTATGGTTTCAGTTTTTATGCTTTTGCTGTAATTTTGTTAAGTAACTTAGCTGTGCATTTATTAAGTAATGTGATTTTATTTGGAATAAACTGTCGGGAGCTGGGTTAAGAAATCTAACAACTTCTGGTCTCTAGATTCAATGAATAGAAAAAAAAAGAAATACTAAATAACCCCTGTTGTTGTGTTGCAACTTGCATTATTGCATACCATCAAGCTTTATGGTTCATCAGATCCGTATCACCATTGCAAAAAAACTATCCTTGAGCTATCAAGCTGAGCGACTTGCAATGACCACTGACCAGTCTGCGGATGGAGGAGGAATGAGGTTAGAACTTGAAGGTTTGAGTGCTAGATCGTTGGGAAAATTGCTATTGTAAATCATGAAGACTCGAAGAGTTGCCATTGTACAATGTAAATTGTGAAGAGATGTCACGACCCACTTGTAAATCCAAATTTTGAAGGCTCAACATATTGCTCGAATTGTTATCATGTCTTAAGAGAGTCCAGAGGCATCGAATATCAAGTGGATTGGAGATTGCAAGTGGGAGGCTGGATGAGCAAAGTGCTAGGTACGATACTGATCCCTACCAGAGTTAGAATCCCCAAAGATCCAGACTATATGTGGAGTAAGGGTAGAGCCAAACTTTAATGATTATAACTATAGGTAGAACCATCTGTCACTTAACATTGTAATAAGCTTTTTCAAAGTTAGTCTTGACCAGTTTTTCCATACTCGACTCAACTTGGAAGCTATCTTGTCCCACCACTGAAATTTGACTAGAGACTCGACAAAGACTTGTCAATCAACCTTGTAATGACTTGACATATAGAAAAATACAAAAAAAATGATATATATATATATATATATATATATATATTATGTTGAGTTTAGATTAGACATGAAAGTTAGCATAATAACATTGAATAACATATCCAACAATATCATAGGATCATTCAACATACATCAAAACCGCCATGGAGCATGGCATGAAGTTGTGTACCAAAATGGACAAAGTTTAGTCTGTCCAATATTAAGGGTCAAATCTGAAATCATGCGACAAAATATGATAATACATAATAAATGTAATAGCCTAGGAACCGGTGCTATAGAAGGCCCTCTTGCCCCTTCCCTTGTGTCAACATTACTCCTACTGCATTAATTTATCCTCTGAATATAATGGCTCTTAGGCCTCTTGGCCTTGCTTAACAATCCATTTGAGCTTGCATTAACATTGCTCATGTCAATGATAGTATAATGGATGTTTATTATGTGAAATGAGTCACGACTTTGGTTTGTCTTATCAAACCTACTCGAGTTTTTCTAGAAGTCACTGGCTCAACATTTGACTAGACCTTGCTAGGTCTAGCTTGTTTTGGAACTAACTGCCTTGGTCTAGTCAAACCAACTTGTATTAGGTGTTTAATCTACTTAAATCAATGATTCCTAGTGAACTTGAGCCAGTTTGGTAACTATTGTCCTAACAGATAGAATGATCTAGCAAGAGTTTTCAAATCACTCCATGATTGTCTAAACCACTGAGACATTGGTCAATGTGTGTGTGCCATTGAAAAACGCTTTTTTATCTTGATTTGACAATTATATGTGTTCATTTGACTCTCTTGACTATGCCATTACTCGGATCTTGCAAAAAATAGTGACCAAGGTAGTGGTTCTCCAATATATGATTGCTTCAATTTCCCCATTGTTGGTATGAGCTTGATGAGTCCTTTATTGAAAATTGGTATTTTTGGAGACATTGGAGTATTAGAGACATTTATAGTAATAATGCTACATGAACTTCAGTATTATTATTTTAATAATACATTACATTATCTCAAATTGTTATTACATTGCATAATCTTATTTTCCCCAACATCATTTCGGTTTTCTATTCACAATGATTTAGTTAGGGATCCCTATGTGGTTTTGTATGTCGACATCATTTAATATCCAATGATGTCATCCTTCGGGTGACTTCAATGCCCGCACTTTGCCCTCCAACTTCCACTCCATGACCACTTTTAGGATGTATTTTTATTCAGGAGATGGATCTAGAGTTAGTGGCTCTTATCGCCTTTCCCCTTTAAGATTATTCCCCCACCCCTTGACCCCCACCCTTGGGGCCACCTAGAACCTTTATCCTTTTTGACAAGCGGGACCTTGATACTTTTTACTTTTGTGTCTCATCCACTATTTGTGAAGTAACCTACAATTCTTGTCCCCATGTCACCTGGTACATTTTCCATTCTCCTAAACTTGGGTCCTACCCCATGAATCAATGGTATGATGTAGATTGCAAAACACTCCATGGCCAACTTCGACATGCATTCTATCACACTCAACCCTTGTATACCCACCTAAAAACCTCCTACCTTCGCCACAAGAAACACCTCTTCATCTCTCAAAAGAGATGTGAATTGTGTGCTTCCCTCCATTCTTCGAAAAGCTTCCGACTCACTATCTTTCCCTGCTACTCCCCCTTTTCTCTTGATGTAGATCCTGTTTCGTGTTTTTCCATACCTCCACTCTTTATGATGTCCTTGGGCAACCTTTGATTTAGGTTCCCCCCCTCCTACCATTGCCTCCTTCGCCACAAGAAACACCTCTTCATCTCTCAAAAGAGACATGAATTGCGTGCTTCCCTCCATTCTTTGAAAAGCTTCCGACTCACAATCTTTCCCCGCTACTCCCCCTTTTCTCTTGATCTAGGCCCTATTCTGTGTTTTTCCATACCTCCACTCTTTATGATGTCCTTGGGCAACCCCTGATTTAGGTTCCCCCCCTCTTGTTACTTATTATCATGTTGAGACATTCAAGAGGTAGTTTGGGTGATGAATGCCAACTAAACTATTGAGAGGAGGGGTTCCAAGTAGAGTTATTCAAGCATGTCCTCCACACATTGTATGATCATTTGGTCAACTTGTTCAACGATGTTGTCTCTATTGCTTTCCCATATATTTGGTCACACTATGCTATTCAATTGATCCACAAATTAGGCCCCAGTACAAACCCAAACAATTATAGAATAGTCATGGTGGGCCACACTCGGTGTTTTAAAAACCGCCTAACCAGAACCGAAACCGGTCGATTTTTTCGGTTAGATGCTCAACCGGTTTGAAACGGTGAAAAAACTGAATCGACGACCGGTTTATGGTGGAACCGGCTGGTTTGGTACCGAATCAGTTGGTTTGGTACCAAATTGGCCGGTTCTGCCATAAATCGGTCGGTTCGGTCTGGACTTCCTTTAGAGGGCCTGCGAACTTGAAAACCCTCTCTATTTTTGCTAAACTAATACCCTAATATCCTCTAAACCCTAACTCTAGCCTATATATCTCTATCACTCCCCTCTAAGTGCCTCACACCTCTCTCATTCATCATTTGGGAGCATTTGGGTTTTGGAGCAACATTGATTCTTGAAGAGTAGCATTGAGGAGCTTATTGGGCAAGTGTTTTGGGCAGTTTGTGGTGGATTTGGCA